>JAAEAF010002816.1:0-117836 GCA_011037195.1 Triatoma infestans | reverse complement strand
TCGTCAGTGCCCAGAATGAAGGACTGAACACGAAGGCGTGGAAGGTCCTTGGATGCAAGGAAGAGAATTCGGGCCTCATGATGAGTGCCGGCATTGGCAGGAGGTACTGAAGAGGGAGGGGTACCAGATCAGGTACCGTTTTGGTAAACTCCCTGTTAGAGGACTTAGAAAGTCTGAGGATGAGGCGGGCATGAAGGAGCACCAAGCTCCTTCGCCCTCCACCCTAGAAGAAGCGATACCGCGGGAGGACTGTTCCCCGGAGAAGGTTCAACGAAGGGATAGCCTGGGAGATGTGGATCTCTCATCTCTCAAGGTGAGCCTTTCGAAGGAGGAGTAGAAGGAGGAGGAGCAGATGCTCCTGGAAGAGGAGGGGGATACTCCCCTCACCCCTCCATGAACAGTCACGCCTTGGGACCTGGCACTGGGGTAGCCCAGGTGAACTTACACCATGCTAAAGGGGCATCTGCCACCATAGCAAGGTTGTTCACTAAGCGGCTACTAGGACTGGTGCTGATTCAAGAACCCTGGACAGTCGGAGGACAGATCTGCGGGCTGTCAGGTAAGAATGGCAAGGTAATTTGGGATGCAAAAAGTGATAAACCTAGGGCCTGCATCCTGATCAGGAATAATATTAATTATACTTGTCTTTCAGAATTTACGACGCGGGACTTAGTGCCTATCCTGGCCCACCTGAGATATGGAGGCAATCACCGCGCCGTTGTAGTAGCATCCAGCTACTTCGCTGGGGACAGGGCTGATGTACCGCCAGCGGAGGTGCAGGAGTTGGTGGCGTACTGTCAAGAACGGAAGCTGCCACTCTTCATCGGATGTGATGCTAACGCCCACAACAGAGTATGGGGCAGCAGGAATGACAACAGGAGAGGTGAGTACCTCTTAGAATCTATCCTTCAATATAATCTAGATATTTTCAATGTGGGGGCATCGCCCACCTTTGTGACTAGAGTTAGGGGGAAGTTCTTGATCTTACGATTGATCTAAGCTCCAATGGAATAGGCATGTTGAATTAACTGCCAGTAAGGCTACTCGCGCTCTCATGGTGTGTAGGAGGGTGGAGGGCAAGTCCTGGGGATGCCCTCCTCGCATTCTTATCTGGATGTACACCATGATGGTGAGACCTATCATCATCTACGGCGCAGTAGCGTGGTATAGCAGAACAAAGTTCAAGAAGGTCAAGAAGCGCCTTGCGTGTCTATGCACACGGGAGCAATGAGGACATGTCCCACGGCCGGGATTGAGGTCATTCTCAATCTCACACCGCTCCACCTAGTGGTGGAAAGAGTGGCGAAGGGAGCCGTCCTCAGAATCTCTAGGGAGGGCATGGGGGATATAGGCTAAGCTCTAGGGAGCGGACGTTTCCTTCTGGCGGCTCCCTTCCCTGGAACCTTCCTAGAGATAGTATGACTAAGAAATATAGCTTTGTTAGGAATTTTTCTACGAAGCTAAGTACGAAAAGGGAGTGGAGCGAAGGATCCGCTCCGGCTAGTGTTAGCACGCATGCCACTAACTGGTATAAAGATGGGTCTAAGACCCTCGAAGGAACCAGGGCCGGAGTGCTTGGGCCTAGAACCAATGGTGCTTGTGCCTAGAACCTGGAAACCTTTGCCAGGGTTTCCTAGCATCTTCCAGGCGGAAATTCACGCTATTCGAAGGTGCGTTCAGATGAAACTTGACAGAGGACGTCGAATCAGGAGGTAGCTATCCTATCTGATAGTCAGGCGGCCAATAAAAAGCACTGAGTTCTCATGTTATCAGTTCTAAAATGGTATGGGAATGGTATGGGTAAGCTTAATGATCTAGGCAGAAGAAATAAAGTTAGCCTATATTGGGTGCCGGAACATGTAGGCGTGGGAGGTAATGAGGTAGCCGACACCCTGGCAAAAGAAGGCGCTGTATCTCCTCTCATTCGGCCGGAGCCCTTTTGTGGAGTCAGTGATCAAGTACTCTTAGAAGAAATCAAGAAGGAGGAGGTGGCTAAAAGAGCTCGTCTCTGGAACACCATCCCGGGACTGAGGCAGGCCAAGGTCTGTCTGGGCGGTTATAACCAGGAAAGGTCGAAAGCCTTCATCAGTCTGAGTAAGAATAGGATCCGTATTCTTATGGGATTCCTTACGGGGCATTGCAGACTCAGGGCGCACCTGAGGAAGCTTGGCCTAGAAGGTGACGGCGCATGCAGATTCTGTGGAGAAACGGAGGAAACTCCGATACATCTCCTCACGGACTGTGATGCCGTCATTCAAAGAAGATTCAGTAGTCTGGGTTGTTACCAGATAGGGAAGGAAGAAATACCCACCCTAGAACCTTCCAGGATCCTGGGATTCCTCAGGGAGCTAAACCTGGAAAGGGTGCTATAGATGAGCTAGCTTATCTTGGGCACCAGAGGGGGGTACAATAGATCAAACATAAAATGGTCGTACATAAAACGTAAAATGGTACAGAACCCTCAAAAAAAAAAAAATCCCCCCCTATAGCCCAAGCCTTGCCCCATTGGACTTCCATTTGTTTGGACCCCATAAAGGGGCTCTACGTAGGAAAAATTTTCAATCCAATGAGGAAGTTAAAAATCAGATGCAAGGCTTCGAGATCAACCCAAAGAATTTTATGCCAGAGGTGGCATACACAAATTAGAAGAACGATGGGACAAGAGTATATAAATGTTATTGGGGAATATGTTTGAAAAGTAGCCAAAGTTTTGTACTGATTAAATAAATCGTTTTTGAGCTACAGCGAATTGTCTCGTTACTAATTGAACGACAATTGAGTTTATAATTGGGTGTCACAATTAAAAAAAACAAGAGGCCAGCAGTGTTGCCCTTAGATTTTCTCTTCCTACGTGCCTCTACAGATCACTGTCCGGTGATGTCAGTATTTTTGTCTGCAACTAAAGAACACTGTCCGGAAGCCGGCAGTGCACTAAGAAGGATCCAAATGCCAATGTTCATGGATGTTGACGCGCCAAGAATTAAAAAGAAATAAATATTAGTTTCAGTATATAATGGTTAAAATTTCACTTTTCTAGCTTCCTTTATATTTCCAAAAATCAGAAATTGTTCTGCATAGTCTTAATAATTTCTGACCGATTTCATGTTCAATAGAAATCATAGCAAGTCCTTCCAATCAAAAAAAAAAAGAAGCTTAATCACTAGCACTGAGCAAAATCACCTTTCCTTACTTACGGGCTCGAAAACAAATGAAAATTTCGGTAGATTAGAGCATTGCTTGCGACCGTCACTGGCTGTTACTCCAAAGAGAAGCTTTGAATAATTACATTGCCGTACTGTTTATGGTTGCGTATGATATGTATTATTTTTATTTATTTTTTTTTATTTAATTTTTCACTTTCATTTTGGCAGTCCCCAAAAATTGCCGCCCCCCCTTGCAATTGCACAGAGTGCACCGCCGGTAGAGCCGGCCCTCTATGGAGATGGGGGCTAATGGTGTTTTTAGGACACTGCCAGTTCTGCAGTAAGTGTACGGAGTAATTTATTGTAGGCTGGATTTAGGATTCGGGACATCATTCGTGTAAAGCTTCATCAACGTCGTCACATGATGGCCCACCATGAACCTGGTCTTCTTTCTGAGATTTCAACAGCTGTACACTGTTTTCTTCTAGTAGTGAGGTGAAATTACTATTATATGGTAAGGCACAGGATATAGTTTTCTAAAAAAGCTCCCAATTGAACTACTTTTTTTTTTTCATTTTAAGGCGCGTCAACGGTCATTGGCGCCCGGAGCCTTCTCAGTGCACTGCCGGTCTCTGGACTATGTGCTCTCGTTACAGACAATACTGTCCATCATCGGACAGTGAGCTGTAGAGGCTCCTAGGAAGAAAAAAATTTAAGGGTAGCCCAGCTGGACTCGAACCCGGGTCCTCCGCGTGGAAGTCCAGTACGCTAACCACTTACGCAATTTTTTTCTCTGCACTAATCCTTTCCCTTTCTAGTTTCCGTCTCAATATTTTCTGTTCCACATTATCTCTCACGCAGAGCAAGATATACCCTCCCTACAACCTTCCCAGATCATAATCTCAACCTCAGAGATCATAATCTGATTACTCGCCAGGTGAGTAATCTTAATCTTGGCACCAGTGGGGTGGCACAATGTTGCTGTACGCTATACCACAAAAAAAAAGCTGCACCTATCACTTTTATTTTAGGGGCATTCCAAGTTGCTGATTCATGATGATGCTTACGGGATGATATGGTGGTGTCAATATCAGCGAAGAATCTGGAATTGGCAAAAAATTAAGTTAAACTGGGATATGAGATGTGTAGGAGGTTGGAGAGATGGGATAGGAGCTGAACTTCGGTTGAATTTTATTAAAGAATAAACTAAATATTGTAACAATTACTAAAGAGGTTTTTTTATTACAATGTTTTGGCAATGTCCACATTTTAAGGAAAGTAGAAAATATTACAAATTACAAAATATTTATTTATTTATTGATTTTTTAATATAAACTTAAATTAAAAAATTATAAAAAAGATGGAGTCTAAATATATTATTTTGGAAGAATAGAAATTTGTTTTGGGATTTTATTGTTTGACGCAGGCAGACTGCAAGTCTAATACAAAATATTTGGACAATATAGCTGGGGGGGGGCTTGCTAAGTTGGCTCATGTGTCACTGCAGCCAGGGTGCACACTGGAGAGCCACTCACCCTGATGGGCCTTATTAAGCCCAAATAACCGTACTAATGGGCTATGAGACCATAAACTCTGCAGTCTGGCTACACTCAGCTTCATAAGCATTATTAATGCAAACGATTTGGTATAGCTGAGTATAGAGAATTATTGGGTCACTGTAGCCTGGCTACTCTGCTTGAAAAAAGCCACTCTGCTTGATAAGCCTTATTAAGGGACGTTAAGAATATAACCCATGCTAGTGGGCCCATGAGTCACTATAGGCTGGCTCACAGATCACATATTAAGGGCGATTTTGGGTATAGCTAGAGGCCTTGCCAGTAGGGCATGAATCATTCAGGGAGTACTCAGGGGGCCACTCAGCCACGACAATCCTTATTAAGGACATTTAGGTCATACCTGGAGACCCTGTTTCTCTAATCTAGAAGCCGGTGCCTCCAAGGATGTTCAGCACTTAGACCATGGCTGGGCCCATTGTGCACGAAACCCTGCTTAGTCGGTCATGGGTCATCCGCAACTGTACCCCGGCCGGCATTCACTGGAATCACTCTAAGCCTTATTAAGGGACGTTAGGAATATAATAACCCCAAGAGCTCCCAAGAGTCTACAGACTCTGCAGCCTGCCTATATTCAAGAGCCTTATAAAAAACAATGGGGGAGCTAATTTAGCTAATTTCATAAGTTTGTTGACCTACACACCAAATTTTTCTATAATCAGAACATTGCTACTTTAAAATATTTTTGTAACAAATTTTTGAGATCATTACATTATTTGTACAAATTGTTTATTTATTAAATAGCAATTTTTTTTTTTTTTTGTTGTTGTTAAATTGCGCCATTTTTAATTTTATTATTACAATTTCTATATATTTCTAAAACATACAGATCCGGTGTCCAGTGCACATTGTTTATTAACCTTACTAACTTGTAACCTTACTTTTGTTAAACTAACATTTAAAAATTTTCATAGTGTAATTAAAAATATTTACATATTTTATGGCACAATTATTTTGACATAAATAGATAACCAGGTAGTTAGTAAATAACCTTCAACCACACCTGAATATCTTCTAGGTTTACAATGGCGGTGATAAAAGTTTTATTACTTGGTAATAATTGCGATTCTTTTAATTTTCAATGTTGTAATTCTTTCATGAAATATGGTGTTTTTACTTGACCTTAGCATCAGTTATACATAGTTAAAGCAGCCAATGTGGGACATTTTAAAATATATAAGCAGCCGATTGGGGGACATCTCCGAAGAGCGACAGCTCTTTGAATTCTTCCCCTATGAGAAATAGACGAAGTACATAGGGTGGGGGTAACTCGTGGGGTCGCCACTCCCCATATAACTGCATGCAACAGACAACCCTTGCGAGGCTGGTGGGAGTGTATGCGGCACATTTTTCCGGGATTCATCATCATGCGGGGCAAACTATCAAAAAATCTAAGAATGTCCTCCGCCTAATCCGTAATGATTGGCTATCATAGGATATAACAGTACTATGTCAGATCCCCACCAACGCGTGAGGGGCTAGCGCACTCGCCTTTTGTGCGAGAATTCAGGGTTCGATACCCTGAAGGCAAAGTCGTGATGAAAAATGGGAAGCTACAGTTACTAGCGCCATAGGTAGCGAAGGCCGGAACTAAACGGCGTGGGAAATGTGGCGTGCTTACCACACGCCTTCCTATTCAAATCGCCGTCTGGTAAGCCTTGGCCCTTCATGGGGTGTTGCGCCATAGGTTAGGTTATGTCAGATCCGCCCGCCCTATAAATCCAGGCGGGGTATCCAGGCGGGGCCCTACAAGTCATATCGGCAAGGTAAACAAGCTGGGTGTGGGGCGATAAACTGTGAAAAAGTTCCAGTGGGGAAAATTGATTTTTTGGGGGGAGCTCTGAGATGAATAGTTAAGCTTTAAGCTTCCTACTAAAGTACCACTTGCAGTAGAATGTATGGTTCTACTATTTATAAAATATTAAAGATACATTAGAAGCTTTGGGTAGAATTTCAAATTTGAAAAAAATCTGTTTACAGGGTCATGTAAGTGTTTTCTACCAGATTTGCGGGTGGATGTAATGGAATTTAGGGGGTACTAGAGGAGCTAAAACTTGGGCAAACCAACAAAATTAACAAAAATGGATGTTCCATATGTTGTAGCCCAAATTTATGCAAATAATTCAAGCAAAATTTAAATAATAAAAATAAATTATATTAACCGCCATTGTATTTTGACAAATGCGTGGCAATAATTCTACAATTTTCTTTGGGAAAAGCAAATGCTGTTTCTTTTCTATTCTTTATTCGTACTTGTGTGAGAATGTCATTATGAAAAATTGGAAAATTTTGAAAATAGATCCCCCAAAAAATGGGGTCATTTTTCAATGGAGGCACATAAGAAAAAAAAAATAGCAATTATTCGGAAAAATCTGTATCCAAGAATGGCGAGGTCTTTTGGAAAATGAATTAGGAAGATGAATGAATAAGGAAGCTCGATTAGGGAAGCTTAACCAAAAATAGGGGAGATTTTTTTAATTTTTTTTTTTTTTTGGGTTGTCTAGGTGGTTGGGTTTGTTGGGTGATGGAAAATATCAGTATTTTCCAGGATTTACTAGGGTGAGTGAAAAAACAAGGGGTTTCCAAGGAGGGAGTGGACCACGTCTTCAAGGGTGGCAGGAGAGTGGCGGGAGTCTGAACACTCAAAGTAGGGACCTGGAGAGTGGATGTACTTAGGTTCATCTGTGACCCATACGTGGCAAACTATGTATAGACACCATTGAATACTCATACTAGAGCCAGATGAGATGGTTGATATGTAGAACAACTTGGTGTCCAGTTGTGGACCCACATAGAGGCAAACTATAGGTCAGCATCACACACCTTCACTCACACATGTTCTACCAACACTATAATGTAAGAACACTCTGACACCCAAGAAAGCCAGAATAAAGCTTCCAAGGTGGCTGTAGACTTTATAACCACTCCTATGCCGTGTATCCCAGGTTAACAGTGCCAAATCCGAACACACATACTACAACCCTACAGAGTTAGTAACCCTGTGGTTCCTTGGCAACGAAAGGGCGGACGCCCTTGGCGAGGGAGGGCTCGAAGGATATCTTTATAGGCCCCGAGCCCTTCCGCGGGACTAGCAATCCCGAAGCCATGAGCTTCATGACGGAGCCGCTCTCAGCTTTGCTAGGTCTGATTAAGAGAGCGAACCTGAGGGATGTGCTATAAACCCAGGGAATCCACAATAGACCTCGCAATGAAGGTCGCAGTGGAATGAGGTGTGGCTCTCCCCAATTTAATCTAATCTTGTAACCCTGTGAGCTAGCTGTAAACCTATAGACAGATAAACTCCTAGCCCCACCAATCGCACACTCACACACACTGTACACCCGAGAAAACAACAGATCTGTCTTCTAGGTAGCAACAAACTTAGGATTGTAGATTCCACAAACCTAGGAGATTCTCAATCAACAGAAGGAAATGATATTTCACTCACCCTCATGGCAAAAACCACTACACTCAGAACAGAACAGCCATTTTGTTATAAATGACAATCAAAAAATGCAGCCATTTTGCTATAAATGACAATAAAAAATGCACTCAAACAAATGCATTTTTTCTTCTAATGCCTGTCTAAAAATAGACAAACATATTGTGTGGCACAAAATTAAAATAAATAAATATATAAAATTAAAAAAATTACAATTTTTTCATTTTTTTTTTGTTACAATTATTTGGTGAGACCAAGGGTTTCTGCTCGAAACAAATCACTTCAAAACTCACAAGACATATTTAGCAATATCTCCTTAAGGAGTAGTCCTATCTAAAAATACCACAGAACATAAATTGTAGTAAATTTAATTTTCTACAATTTTAGTTGTATCATAAAGTTCAGTATTAACCAAGTTATGAGTTAAAAATAGTGGGGCTTCGCCCCTTAAGCTCCTTAGGAAGTAGTGTTTTGTTTTGAAGGATTACCTTGGCGCCTGATCTCCAATATTTGTTTCACTTTTTAAGAGGAAATCTTAAGTTTTGTAATGTGATTTATCTGCTGTTATTGCTGGAAATTTGTCCAGTTCAGATTTAATAGCCTTGATTAGCGGAAGTGCTGGATCTGGTGGACTGAGACTAGTGTCCGACAAAAGCCACGCTGGTTCCAGCCTTGGTTTATGAAATGGACCGGCAGAAAGAGGACGTGGTGGTGCTCCATGGGGTGGACTTAGATCCCAAGCGCCACGTAATGGTCTAGCTGGACCGGCAGCGTTATTTGATCCCCCAGTTTCAATGCCACGTATAGCTGTGGAAGTTTTCGGTCGTAATACCTCTTCAGATTCTAAACTATCCACAGGCCTGATGGAAGACAAAAAAATAAAACTAATTAATACAAATTTATCAACACTTTAAAGTAAATAGGATTAAACTCTTCCAATATTTAATTATTCTAATATCTACTTTTGTTACTAGATTTTGGAAGTTTAAAATTATGTACCATCAATAAATTATGTATTTCAATATTTTGTATTTTATTTATTTACCTGCCATCGGGGTCTTGCCCCATACAAAGTAGTCAGGGTAATATAAAAATATACAGCAATAATAATAAATGTAAGTGTTACAGCAAAATTAGATAGAATTTTGCTAAACATCTAAAAAAATATAAACATGGCAAATACAAAAAAAAAAAAAAAGACAATTTTCTAAAAACCACTTTTGTGGGGGGGGCGGATTCAGGTATAATGGGTACGATGAATGAAGGAGAGAGATAAAATGGTTGGGTTTAGCTTAATAAACTAGAATATGGCTGACACTTATAATGAAAAAGTGTGACACCACTGACTGCTGGACTTTACACTAAAAAGGCAGCGTATGGTAGAGTGGTAAAGGGTAAGGTAGATGACACGTTGTGACTGCCGAGTGAACTCGGCTATAAGGCTCGTATTATCCCTGAATACTGTCCCGTGGCCGTATTTAAACAGTTTCTCCCACTCTAGTCTGCCTAAGCTAGAGGCGGTCCTGTTATTTTTGACTCTCTTTCTCTCTGCTATGGATCCCTCTCTTCGGATCCTATTACACAGGGAAACCTCAAAACACGATATAGAAAATATGACTCGATTGCAATACTTATAAAATATATACTTACGATTTGGAAATACTTACATGATCAATGCAGATTTGGCTCGTCCATATATATTATGATTGGGACTTGATTTATCCTCTTCCGGTGTACCAGTTCTACTGCCGAACAAGCTGAACGCATCATCCAGAAGTTCGTGAAATCTACGCCGCATACGACCCACACTGGCTGTAGTTTCTCCATCCACACAATCTTCGGGATCTACAATTTTTTGGTTAAAAAATTGTAAAACACTTTGGCTTTTTTTTTCTGGGTTTTTAATAAAGAAAATTTATTAAGATCCCTTTTATTATCAATCTGGGATCCAGTAACATAATAAGCACAAGTGATATGTAACCTAGCGGCAAACATGTGTATCACCAAGGTCTGTCACAAAATTAATTTATTATTATTTATTCAAATTACGTAAGTAGAATAGGGGATTATCATTCCTGGATTGTTACCAGGTGGGGGAGGAGAAAATAATCTTCCTAGAACCCTCCAAGATTCTGGAATTCCTTAGGGAGCTCAACTTTGACATGAGGTTTATAGATAAGCAAGCTCATCTAAGGTACCAGAGGGGCACAAGAGATCACTAGATGGTCGCAGTGCACGAACTTTCCAAAAAGAAATAGGGGATTATTGCACTGCGAACCTGAAAGATCTACTGTGCTCCCCGGAGCCTTCTCAGTGCACTACCGGCTTACGAGCAGTGTTCTCTAGCTACAGACAACACTATCCATCACCGGACAGTGAGCTGTAGAGGCTCCTAGGAAGTGAAAATACCTCTGAGCTAATCCCTTCCTTCTCTCTTGGCTTATGCGAATTAACTAGGGCCCAGTATTTCTTTATTAAATCAATGATGGTCATTCAAAAAAAGTTTTTTAAATATGAGAGAACGTGGGTTACACCATTTTGGGGGGAAAATTATGTAGCTTACCTGCAAGGGGTACTGTCATGCAGTTACTTGGGGAGTAGCGATCCCACGGGTTACCACAAATCAGTACGCGATGCACTTCGTCAGAACAGTACACAATACACTTAAACTACATACACTCTACACTTTACAGACAAGGACAAACTAGGGCTCCGTCCCTAGTTAACTGGCGAAAGCCAAAGGAGAAGAAAGGGATTAGCTCAGTGGTAGCGCGCTGGACTAGCAACGCGGAGGCCCGGGTTCGAATCCCTTAGATTTTCTCTTCCCAGGAGCTTCTACAACTCACTGACCGCTGATGGGCAGTCTGTGCTGTCTGTAGCTAGAGAACGCTGCTTGGAGGCCGGCTGTGCATTGGAGAAGGTACCGGGGGGCACATAGATCTTTTAGGTCGCAGTGCAATTATCCCCTTCAACATCTACAATCTATTACTTGAATATCTGAGCAGCAGGCTTGTGTGAAACACGCTCTGTCAAAACCAAACAAAAATAAATGTGATATATTTTTATATGCACAGTTTCGTATTCCAAGTTCAAGAAAAATTCCAAAAAAAAACCTCAAAAACATATTCTGTAAAATCGCACTTCCGGTTAATAGATTTTCTTCAAATTTGAAATATTGTTGAAATGTGCAAGGAAGGAGGCTGATATTTTGTAGTTTTATCTACAAATTTTGTATGGTACCAACATAGGGCTGGAGATACATTACTAGACGCGAATTAGACTGTGATCTACCTCTCTCCTTATAATTGCGATCATTCTTTTAAAACTGTTAGTTAATTTAGAAAGCTGTTTAATTAAATCATCTAAATACTGGAGCTATATCAGAATTAAGAATTATATCCAAGATAGGTGACGATGGAGTACTGCATTTTGATATGGCAAAACAATTTGATGCTGAGGGTATTTCTAGTGATGGTCTCTTATCACCTAATTCTACTAGTCCGCCAAATCAGCTGTATAATTTTTTGCGATTGAATATCTGCAAAAACTCTCTATAAGTCTCTTTCTTAATGTGACATATTTATTTGAAGCTGAAGGTGATAATAATATATCATTAACTTGTGATAATATCTCGCGATCTATAGACGAAATAACTATAACCAAATTTAGTTTGGTCAGTTTTAATGCCACCAGTTGGAAATTGGGCATCTAATTGTGTGAATCAAAGAGATAGATTAGATTTCCAGAATAATGGTGGTTTAACAAGTTACTCGAGCTACGTCTTGACTTATTAAAGAAGGATTCTTATTTTCTTTATCGCACATTTTCGTTAAAAATGAATAATTCAATTGTTGAATGAACAAATATTGATGAATAAAAATAAAAAACTGATGGATTTTTTGTTCGACATTTTTATCTCTGATGCAGTGGTAGTGGCTAAACGTAATACCAAGTTTGAGTTTCTGTGAGTTTTCATTTTTTTTTAAATATTCTGTTTATATTTTTCAGTTTTTTGACTTTCTCGATTTTCTTTAAACTTCGTATACTATCTACGAAAATGAATACTTATCACGTTTATTTGCACCTTTTACTGGAGGCTTTGCGAGTAGTAGAGGTGTGGACCTGATGGTCAACCCCGCTAAGACACCTTGGTTCCATTTACCAGAAGAAGGAATGTTGAATGCTTCAGCACAATGAACTTCTTCGGAAGAACTCTGGAGGTGTCTGGTCAGGTGAAATATCTGGTGATCATTCTGGACTCCAGACTCACCTGGAAAGCGCATCTAGAACATGTTACACAGAAGACAAAGAAGTCTCTCTGTGGAGTCACTAGAGCCTGCGGGAAAACAGTGGTTCTCTCCCCCAAAATGTCCCACTGGCATCATACCTGTCCTCACTTATGGGGCAGTGGTGTGGTGGCCAAAAACGGAACAGCAGCTCGCGAGGAAGAACCTATCACGGGTGCAAAAGCTGGCGTGCCTGCTGATTTGGGGGGCATTTTGTAGTGCCCCAACGGCTGCATTGGAAGTATGCTGGTTACCTCCGCTGCATCTTTTGATACAAGCGGAGGCGAGGGCCTAGTGCGTACAGCCTAATGAACAATGGCCAGTGGAAACAGAGGAGTTCCTTGGCCAAGCATTTGGACATAACACAGAAGGTTGACCCTGGCCCTAGCTTTAAGATGGCTGGGGAAGAGTACTGTCCAACATTCCACTTTGAGCTCCCCTTCCAAGTGATCTTAACGTCAAAATCGGAATGGGCTAAAAGTTAGGAAAAACGAGGCAGACTAGGGGATTCTGGTTTACGGATGGATCCAAAGTGGCCTGCGGAACTGGAGCCGCTATATATGGAGTTAAACCGCAGGTACTCATTGAGAGGCCCCTCGGTGGATACTCCACGGTATTCCAGGCTGAAGTTTATGCAATAAAGGTCTGTGCTGAGGAGAATTTACGTATAGGCCCTAGGAATAGGGAGATATGCATCTTTTCGGACAGCCAGGCGGCACTGAAGGCACTTGGGGCATTCAGAACTTCTTCCCTAGTCAGGGATGTGTAGAGCTCCCTGGAGGCGTTATCCCGGCACAACAACGGCTGGTCGGGACACAAGGGGATTAAAGGTAATGAACTAGCCGACCAACTGGCCAGGAATGGAGCGAATACTCCTTTCTGTGGTCCGGAACCTGTTCTGGGAATAGCCAAAAGTATGGCGAGGGCGGTCTCTGAGAGAATGGACTCGGAGAGACATATCGTCACTGGAGGCTAAGCACTGGGGCAAACAAACGGGCACGGCAAAAGGTCATGTCCATAGCTGTGTAGAAGAAAACCAGAGAGACCCTGGGTTTAAGCAGGGTCCCCAGATTTGTCTGATAATGGGCCTGTTTACAGGGCACAGTAGGTTTCAAGAAACATCTGCACAAAGGTGGGATTGGTTGATTCGGAGCCCTTGTGTAGATTGTGTCAGGAGGAGGAGGAGGAGACGGCCTCTTACCTGTTGTTTGATTGCGGTACGAGATCTTTGGCATGTTGAGACCAGAGAAAATCGTACTTCAAGAAGGACTGGTGGGGAAGGTCCTGGACCTCATGAAGAGGGGAGGATTCCTCTACTTGACATTAAGGGGTTGGCACAATAAGCCTCAATGGGCAGGCTGCAGTGCCTGGGATAGAGTCCCCCCTGGTGTCATTCTAATTCTAATCTATCACGTTTATTTGCAACATTTTCCTGGGAAAATTAATTTTTAGTGGGAGGCTGGAATATCACTGAAACTATAGAATCTCTTATTTTGTCATTTTTACTTATTTGATTGACTCTCGCCATTTGTGGCTACATTGTTACAGAAAATGGAATATCCTGAATTTATACCTACCTCTCTTGTTGAGACGATGGCAATGGAGATCCCAAACTAGTGGTCCAACCACACCAGGATCTGCAGACTCGCTACTGTGTCTGGAAAGTTGAGGACCCACTTGGGATTCTGGTTCCAGCACACGTTCTAGCGGGCCTGGTATTGGCGCTCCTCTAAAATCAAAATTAAAAAAAAACGATTGCAATTTATTAATTAAATTTTATATGACACAGATTTTAAGTTATTATAGATTTTGGCCAACAATTTTGTGTGTCGCAACAAATTATCTCAAATTAAATTTAAAAAAAAAATCTTGATATGAAACTCTCACACGACTTTCTCTACAATTCTTCAAATTTGCAAAGTTTATAAACATTTAGATGGACTGGCCATAAAGAAAGGTGGTGAGGGTTATACCTGGCATTGTGGTCTCAAGACCAAGTAGCTGCAGTTAGAATTTAACTAAGATGCCCCTCAGGTACTTATGTGTGTAAACAGTATACGAAGTTTTTAAGTAATTCGTTGGAACCGTTTTTGAGAAAATCGCGAAAAAGTAATAAACTATTCAATAATGTCGCTAATTACGGTTGACAGATTTTGCCCAAAATCTCTTCGTATCTGATGCCGGTGGTAGTACCTAAACGGGAATACTGAGCTTGCTCCGACATTTTTCGTTTTTGAGATACACACACACAAACCATTCGTTAGAAACAATTTTTCCGTACTCAGGTGCAGTGGCGGCTCCTGATTGGATATGTGTGGGGTTCAACATTTTTTTTTTAAATTGCTTACATTACCTATCATTATTAGCAGCTTGGCTAGATAGAAATCATCAAGTAAGCCAGGAGCCAGGTAAAAACTTGCATCCCTCCCCTACAATTGAATATGTTAAATTAACAATAAATCGGTTACTGTGTACCCAGAAAAGAACTGTGAAAAAAAGAGATGTACCGTTTGAGTTCGAAAATTAAGTGGTTAACTTAACGGAAATTTTTATTATCTAAATAAAGTGTTTGTGTACAAAAAATAACGAATATGAGTAACGCCGTTAGAGTGCAATGTGGAATATGCAAATAACTTCGGGTAATTCGTTCAACGTTCAACGCACTAGTAAACCCCACTCTTATTTTAAAAAAGTTAATAAGAATATAAGAAATAATATACACATTTCTATACTAACACAAAGAAATGTTATTATTTAATGTTAGAAATATTAAATTCTCTAGCGCGACGGCGAACTGTAAGCCTCTTACATTTTATACACCTCCTGGTATGTACATGTATTGTACGTACAATTCACTACAGTGCACATACAATTCATTAAACAACACATTAGAGTGAGCTCCTATACTGATATACATTCCTACTTTTTTATGTCTGATTCTCGGATTTGACAAACAAATTATTTTTTTTCACATCATTTACATACATGGATTGATATCAGGCAATATATACAATTTTTACTATGACTAATATTTGTAACTAATATAAAAATGAAAATATTTTTTTGAAAGTGAAATATGAAATAAAATAAAAATATGAAAAATTTGTTACTTTTTATTTAATTTTATTTTTTTTCAAATAGGGTTCAGTCGCGGAATCGCAAATACCAGTAGCCACCACTGCTCAGGGGACTTAATTTCGAATATTTTACCAGTCAAAATTTGGTATGAATGTTTTTTTTTTAGTTTTTCGCGATTTTCTTTAAACTTCGTATACTGTTTACACACATATTTAGCTATCACTTTTATATCAAAAATTTTCCCAGTAAAATTGAGTTTTTGGGAGGTTCTGAGGGAACAGTAGCGTTATGCTTTCCCCTGTAAAGTACCAGTTCAATATAATGTATGGTTTTAACACCTACATAATATTTTATACACTTTAGAAGCATTGATAGAATTCCAAATTTGATAAAAATCGGTTAACCAGTAGTGCGACTTTACGGAATAGGTGAGTTTTTTTGGCATTTTCTGGTCACGCAATTTATCATGCTTGCTCCATAGATAGAAACGTATCACTTTTATTTTAAACATCTTTTTTCCAAAAGCTTTGTTGGTTCTAACAGAGGGCGCTCCACACAAGTCCGCTCAATAATTGGAGTAATAGAAAGTCGTGTGAGAGTGTATTGAATATTTAAAAATTACAAGTATTTACCTAGGAAATGCTTTCACAGAAGGCATTGATAAATAAGAATTAGGACTTGACGGTTTATTACTTCTGGGTCTTGCTAATGGTCGTGTGGGTACACTGCTGTGGCCATCCATTTTAGCGACACCATCACTAGAATTTGATTCACTATCTTCTGCATGTTTCTGCAAAGCATCCTGAAATTCCCATATACAAATATTAGGATTGTGGGCCAACGAGGCCCCCAGGTCTCGCATTGAGCATACTGCCTAAAGCTAAGAAGCGTGGAACACAATTTTGGTTGTTTGGTTAGGAGGATAAAAATATAAATGAATAAATAGGAATTACTTACATATTTTCCGTGACGTTATTCCATAAAGATTTTCACTTATAAATCTCTAACCTAAAAGATATTTTCAGTTCCAAAAATTCCCATCAGAAAGCGCCACATAACAGTATAATCATTAAGTTTCAAATGTCGCTAGAGGGCGCCCACTTTACTTTTATGTTCCTATAGAGAGATAAGTTCTTCTTATATTAAATATTTTTTTTTCGCTTTAAGGGAGGCGTAAAGCAAAAAAGACCCTGGCGCTACAGGGGACGGTGCACCAAGTTTCCTCTCAATATATTTAGTGAATAGATCGAAAAACCCTGTGGGGCCAAGGGGCGGTGCCCTAAGTTTCCTCCCAACTCATTTAGTGAATGAATAAAAACAGAGGCTGTGCTCTATATTTCCCACCACCTCCTCGTGAGTGAACAAAATAACACTGTGGTAACCACAGGAGGCGGTGCCTAAAATTGTCCCCCACCACCTCTCTTAATGTATAGGCAAAAATCACTGAGGGGCCCCAAGGAGCAGTCCCTACATTTCCCCCACTACCACTCCATAGTGAATGGACAAGAAATAAAACACTATAGGAGCCACAGGAAAGTTTTCCTCCACCACTCACGTAACAAGTTTCACTTATAAACTCCTGGGCCAAAGAATTTTAGTTCCAAAAATTCCCATAACAGCGCCACCTAACAGTATAATAATTTAGTTCTAAAACGTTTCGCTGCAGAGCGCCACTTATCAGACACAACTTTACTTTTGAGCTCCTACATGGGTCAATTCTTCTGTAAGACACTAAGGGGTTTTAGGGTGGCGTTGTCCTATGATTCCTCCCAACTCATTTAGTGAATGGAAAAAACATAGGGCAATACCCTACATTTCCCGTACCATCTTCTTAGTGAATAGACAAGGAATAAACACCATGGAAGCCATAGGAAGTGGTGCCTTAAGTTTTCCCCCCACCACTTAGGTAATGATTTACACTAGCGCTCTAGGTTACCTAGCCCAAAATATATTTTAGACCCAAAAATTCCCATAAGAGTGCGCCACCCAACAGTATAGCAAATTAGTTCCAGTCACTTATCAGACACAACTTTACTTTTGAGCTCCTATATAAATCTGTTCTTCTGATACAAAATGAAATCACTATGGGGCCTCAAGAGGCAGTGTCCTACATTGCCCTCATCCTACCACCACCACTCTCTTATTTTCGTGGCGTTCCGCAACAATTATTACTTTAATATCCTTAGCCCAAAAACGTGTTCCATATTACATAATACAACTAATCTATTTAAAATTAACTTACCTTTTCCGGTTGATCAGATTGGAATGCAGGATTTTCCTGCCCTTCGGCTGTAGCCCCTTCTACAGTTTCCTCTCTTGTAGACATCTTGCCTTTCTTAGCTCTGGCTAACAGAATCAAGCCTAACAGTAGTGCTAAAAGTATGACACTGGTCACTACCGACCAGACAATCAGCCACGCCTGCTTTTCGTCAGGACTGGAAGTCGCTTGCTCCGCAGATTTAAGATATGCTGTTATAACAAATATTCATGTTATTGAAGAACCGTACATTGTATTGAAGTAGTACTTTAGAGGAAAGCAAAACGCTACTGTTCCCTCCCAGAACCCCTAAAAAATCAATATTCCCAGGCAAATGTTTCCAATAAACATGATAAGTATTTATATATCTAGATAGTATTGGGAAGTTTAAACAAAATCGTTGAAGCCGTTTACGAGAAAATCACGAAAAAGTGAAGACAAAAAAAAATGATTTAACTTGCATTTCCGGTTGTTGAATTTTGTCTGAAATTTTCGTGTCTGTGTGAGGCGGTGCTGCCTAAATGGAATACCAAGTTTGAGCTTCATGCGACTTTTCTTTCTGGAGATATTCAGTGGCGGATTTACATTAGCATTTCAGCCTAATTCTCTTTTGCTTTCTATTTCAACAATGGCATGAAAATTCTGAGTTTTTTCTTTATAGCTCACATTAATTATATAAAACAGTATTATTATTTATTACCTATAGCGCAACAGCCCATGAAGGGCCAAGGCTTGACGGCGATTTGAATAGGGGGAGCGTGTGGTAAGCAGGCTGCAGTTTCCACGCTGTTTACTTCCGGCCTTCGCTACCTAGAGCGCTAGTAACTGTAGCTTCCCACACTGTTTAGGAATCACTCAGAAGAAAGATTGTCCGCCAAATCTTCTGAAACTGATTCAAAGCTAGAGCATATTGAGAATATGGACTATTGTGATTCGGTTGCATACGCTGATGACCTTGCAATAGTTGTCCATGGTGATTCTCGTTGGGAGTTAGAGGAGCGTGCTAGCGGTATAGTAACCCGGATAAAGACTCGGTGTCAGGGGGCGATGCTGCAGATTTCGTCCTCCCTGGATTAGGGTGGACGATCACAGAATAGTCCATGTGACCCAGTTTGAGTACCTGGGCGTGCTGCTGGATTGGAAGCTTTCCTTTAAGCCCCATATCCAGTGGGTGGCCTCCAGATGTCTCAACTTGTACCAGGGAATAAAAAGAGTAGCCCGTGGTGAGTGGGGGCTGAAGACTGGCGTGGCCCTAACCATTTATAGGGGCGTAATAGAGAATGTCGCAGCGTACGCAGCTGCCTGTTGGGCCGACAAGCTTGACATGCGGTCGTACAGCGGCACTCTATTGCGAATGCAAAGAGCAATTTTATGCTCTGTAACAAGGGCCTATGCGACATCATCCACGGCTTCCTTACCGGTGGTCGCTGGTGTGTTGCCGCTTGATCTCCTCGTTGAGATGAGAGCCCTTACCCATAAGTTTAAAAAAGGGGTCAAGATTGTCCTCGATGGTGAGGAGCTGTCCAGTCAGATGCCTACTACTCTTGCAAGAAATAAGATCCGAGAGTACGAGATTGGGAAGTGGCAAAGACGCTGGGATGAGGCAGATACAGGAAGAATTACATATGAGTTCTTCCCAAATGTGCATCACAGACTATCGATGCGGTGGCTGGAGCTATCCCAAACCGTAACGCAATATTTCACGGGCCACGGGGAGTTCAATTCTATGCTCCATGAGCTGGGATTGAAAGATTCCCCGAATTGCGAATGCGGTGAACGGGATATAGTGCATCACGTTCTCTTCCGATGCCCTCTCTTCGACGAGCCAAGAATCTATATGGAATTCAAGCTGAGAAGGAGGGGAGAGAACTGGCCGGGAGATTGTAAAGAGTTGATAAAAAGTGCTATAATTTTTAAAGAATTGGTTGAGTTTCCTCGCGAAGTAAAGGTAATGCGAAGGACTAGACGGATATGTATGGTAACTTGCCTAGTATGTAGGCAAGGCTAAGCGGCCATAGGCACCGGTTTTGGCGCTATGCGCTAGGTACGGTGGCCCGGACGCTCCAGAACACGCTGTTCTGATTTTGAATTTTTTTTTGTAGCTTCCCACTTTTTATCACGATGCTGGGTCAACACCGACTTTACCCTTACGGGAATCGAAACCTGAATTCTCGCACGAAAGGCAAGTGCGTTAGCCACTAGACCAACGCGTGAGAACATAGTAAATATTATGTTAGAAATAGCTTTTTATTGCACAATTTGATAATTTATAAAATACCTACGAAGAAAAAGTTAGTAAACAAAAAAATTATAAACTAGATTTTTCATAGAAATAATTAACTATAAATAATTAGCCAATCCCAGTGTAGAAGTGAAAGTATGAAATGTGGGCGTGGTCAATATAATAATTCTCAATTTCTGATTGGCGTAGCAAATTACACCCACACTTTACATCTTCAATTCTACACTATGATTGGCCTAATTATTTATAGCTAATTATTACTATTAAAGATGTAGTTTAGAATTTTTTTTTACTAATTTTTCCTTAGTAGATATTTTGTAAATTATCAAATTGTGCAATAAAAATCTTTTTTTATAAAAAAAAAATGCAAAAAAAACAGTTACAGAATTTTGATTCCATTGTTGAAGAAGAAAGTAAAAGAGGATTAGGCTGAAATGTCAACGTAAGTCCGCCATTTTGTATACTGGCCGTTTATATTAGTGGGACAAAATAAAATTAATGTTCAACACCTACAAAATTTTCTCCAAGGAATTCATACATAATATTCAGTTAAAAAATATTTCTTAGACTTGGAGTTTTTAATTATTCATTATATTAAATTTTATGTATTGAAAAAGGGTTTAATTTTATTCAAAAATGATTGAATAAAACCCTGGAATGTGGTTTTAATTAGATTGAAATAGTGTTTAATTTGATTGGATATCTTGATTGGTAAAAGATTTTAAATTGATTTTAATTAAGTTTAATTTGATTGATAAGGGACTTTAAATTATTGAAATAACCGGTTTATTTATTTATTTATTTATTTATTTTTTTTAATAAAAAAGGGGTTTATTTTCACTGAAAATACTGAATGTGTAATATAAAGCAGTAAAATCATACTTCCGGTTGATGGAATTTCAGCGGAAACCTTTTTGGTTCCAGGGTGATTTCCTATAAAGGATTTTCATGTTTTGGAGGCTTCTCAAACACACACACTTACAGACTGTTTTGCTAAATTAAAGACAAATTTCGATTAGTTTTTATTTGGGGGGGCGGGATATATAAAAAGAGAAATATGAAGTTACGTACTTTTAATTTGTAAGTAGATGGTGCGTCTAGTTATCTAGTGGCCTAAAGAATAGACAAACTAATAGACTTTACCTACACCACTATGGAGATCGTAGTTGTGATGTTGTTGGAAGTTTGATCGATATCCAAGTCAGAGGCCAAAGACGGGGTGCTTAAAACTCTTTAAGTCCGTCTTAAGTTTTTTTTTTTTTTTTTTTTTAATATTATATTTTTCAAGAATTCATTAGATCCCACTTTATCGATGTTTTACTTCCTCTTATTCCCACTAGTAAAAAGGAAGCTGAAATACATGTTTTGAGGTCCCCTGAGTACGAATTTTTTTTTTTTTTTATGCAAAATCTATCAACCGGAAGTTGCTACTTCCTTAATTTTTTTTTTTTTTTCACGTTTTTCGTGATTTTTTCGAAAATCGGCAGCAATGATTTCCTGTAAACTTCGTATATTATCTACACATATAAATACCTATCACTTTTCTTTGAAACATTTTCCCCCGGAAAATTAATTTTTTGGGGCGATTTCTTGGAGAAACAGTAGCGTTATGATTTTCCTCTAAAGTATCACTAGAGATCATTAGATATGTGGGTTTTACCATCTATATAATATTAACACATATTCGAAGCATGATATAATTCCAAATTTGAATTTAAAATTGGTTAACCGGAAGTGCGACTTGACAGAAAGGTTTTTTGAGTTTTTGTTGGTTGGTTATTGGAAATAAATCCACTTTTAATCGCAAGTAATAATTCGTTTGATGAAACGAAAATCACTTGCTTTGATGGAAACTCGTATCATTAAGATTCGTGAGGATCCGAAAATCCTAAGTTACTCGCTACCTAAGCCAGACTATTGAGGGAGAATAGCCATCGACACCAGTCAGCAAACAACCTACTTACTTTCTAATTTTCAGCCATTCTTTCTCTCTCTTTATTATTCTCTCGCTGCCTTATTCTCTAATTTCTATTATCTGTATAAATTCTCTGCAGTTTCTTATTTCATTATGCAGTGTTCAGCTCAGCAGCTAGTTTATTTCTTCTTCACATTCCAAAATTATCTTCTATTCTCTCTCTTTATCCCCGCTTCTAGGGACTGAGCGTTTTTATGGGATCAGCGACCAGTTTGTCTTTGAAGAACTTAGGAAGGAGGAGGAGGTAAAGAGGTTCCAACTCTGGAACTTCCTCCCCGGACTGCGGCAGGCCAAGATCCGCCTGGGAAATTATAACCAACGGAGATCAGAGGACTGCTACAGCTTTAGCAACGACAAACTCCGCATTCTTACGGGTTTCCTCACGGAGCATTGTCGACTTAGAGGACATCTGACGAAGCTGGGTTTGGAGAGTGACAGCATATGCAGAATCTGTGAAGAGATGGAGGAAACTCCATTACATATCCTAACGGACTGTGAGGCTGCCATCGAGAGAAGATTTAAGAACCTGGACAGTTAGCAGGAGCAGAAGGGGAATTTTTTTCTCCCTAGAGCCCGTCAGTTATTAGGATTCCTCAGGGATCTTAACTTGATGGAGGTGTTGTAGGCCGTGTTCGCCTGGGACATCTGTTTGGGAAGCCTGCGTTACCCAGGGGGCATAGCACAAAAGATCGTAAGATCGCAGTGCATTTGCCCCTACCCCAAAATTCTCTCGCCTCTCTCATCCGCTAAACTCGAATTTTGAAGAAAGCTTTTACAGATTTCAACTCGGCGTGTGATATCAGTTGGGGCGTAAAATTCATGTGGATATTTCGGCAGCTTCTGGGAACAATGGCGGCTGCTCATAGGTAGCGGTTTATGGTTGAGTAGGACACGCCTAATTCACTTGAAAGCTTTCTGGTGCTGGTGCAAGGATCTAATCTCCACAGCTGTCGCCAGAAGTGCTGGATTTAAGGAAAGAGGACGTCGTGGATGAAGCTTACTTTCCAGGCTCATGTGACCCACTCTAAATTTTTTGAATCAAATCTATGCAGCCCATGATCTGTACAGAGCCTTCCCTCTCTACTTCATTAATTTCGGAAGCGGCGTTTGTGGCAGTAGCCTTTTTTAAAGTAGTGACGCAAAATAGCCCGAATTTCTAGATTCAAGTAGATCATTTCTTAAATCGCTCACAAATCGCATAGATTTTTCCATAAGCTGATACAAGCATAAACTGAAAGTAAAAGGGGTACCTAAAGCAAGTTTTGGTAAACTAGTGTTTAGTAAAGTAACTATTAGTGCTGTTGAGGAAAAACAAAAAGGGCAGAGACTTTTGTAGTACCCCAGTACTGAAACAATAATCCAGTCAGAGATAACTTACGTTCTGCTTTAGTTAGCACAGGAAATCCAAGCAGAGTGACAACCTCCTGTTGGCTGACGAACCTCATGTCGTTGGCGGCCACCTTGGCCGAGACAGGCCTGCCTCCGACCAACACTGTGTATACCAGTTCTAGAGCTTCTACGCCGCTTCCTCCCACACCGGAAACTCTGTGCACCTTCACCCATACTGCCTCTCGCCTTTCTCGACGTTTTTCTTCGCCATTCTTCCCGCTAAGATGGCGTTCCTGTTGCCTGAAAATAAATGGCAAACACAATCATCAATTTTTAAAGTATAACAAACAAAACTCTGGTATGCAGCACTCATACGACTTTCTTAAAATGTTTTCGAACGGTCTATGTATTTGTGAACAGAATATCTGAAAACGGAAAAGTTGCAGGAAGCTCAAACTTGGTAATCTGCTTAGGTACTACCGACGCATCAGACACGAAGATTTCGGGCAAAATCAATCAACCGGAAGTACAACTTTACTGAATGGATTTTTCATTTTTTTTTTTCATGATTTTCTCGAAATCGGCTCCAAAACGATTTTCATTAAATCTTTGCATACTGTCTACACAATTAATAATACGTAAACTTTTATGCAAAAAATTTTCCTGGTAAACTTGATTTGAGAGGGATTTTTTGGGATTCTTAGTTAGGTTTCAATTTAAGCTGACAGTACAAGGTCTTGAGACAAAGGACGCCCACAATGTCCATTTCAGGCCCATTCAGGGAGTAAGAAGAGAAAGTCGTGTGTGAGTTTCACGCCAGGACTCATACGATTGTTGTAGCGCTAAATTTGGTGTTCGGACATAGCTTACTTACCTCTGGAAGGCTGTCTTGTAGAGATGGGCCAAACGGCTTTCGAAGACAGACGTTGAAAGATCAAGTGATGAAACATTGGCACGAATCACAGTCACCAACCAGTAGGACATGTCCGGCAATGGAATTTGCGGCGTGACAGTGGCAGTAGTGACTGCTATACTGGGATGTGATGGTGTAACTGTTTGGCTGAACGTCTCAGTACGATCCAACACGCTGCTGGGCCGGATCTCCGGGATACAATCTTCTGAACTACCCTCACTGGACCCAGCCGTACATGATGCACCCCAAACTGATAACAATTCAATCTATATCTAAAAAGTAGAAATGATTTTCCTAGGTTCTCCCACACTAGTGTGAAACACTCACTCCACTTCATCTTACAACAGTTAATACAATTATAAAATTGGATAATTTTCTGTCACCTGATTCCTCAGAACCCCTCCATCGCATAAAATCAATTTTCCTAGAAAAATGTATCAAATAAAAGTGATTTAGGCCTAGATTAGATTGAAACATGATCCCAAGCAATGCAGCCAGTAGAACCTTTTTGTGCCTATCCTTGTAGGTATAGTATGAGAAACCACCTCTCTTCATGAGGTGAAGGCTTTCCCAACCAGCTCTTTTTTTGTGCTATAAACTCCTCTGGTCTCAGTGAGCCAGCGATCTCAGTGAGCATAGCACAATGTGGCGTTAACGCGAAAGTTCTGAGCTAATTATCCCCACCTAGTGTAGGTGTTTTTTGAACCTATCCTGCCCCATGAAAAGACCTGCCACCAGATTAATTTGGTTTCTTCCTAAGCAGAAGGTCACTTTGGTTCTATAATTACATAGCTTCGACCTCATCATTATGCTGTGTTTAGCTCCTGGACTTAATTTCCTGATTGTGTCATGCTCAATCCAGAGCCAAGCTCTGAGAGATGCACGTACAGTCCCACGTTATCCCTGGGAAAGGTTCTGGACGATTCAGAACGGAGTATTCACCCTATTCCTGGCCAGTTGATCGGCTGTTTCATTGCCTCTAATCCCCCACATGTCCTGACACCCATTCCTTCCAAAGTTTGTTGTATCGGGAAAGTTGTGTCAGGGATTCTCTACACACCCTAACCAGGGATTAGGTGGTTCTGAAAGCAGCAAGGGCTTTCAGTGCAGCCTGGTTGTCCGAAAAGTTGAGAATCTCTTTGTTTTTAGAGGCCATTCTCAGTTTTTTTTTCAAGATAGACCTATATATTCCAAGCATTCCAGTATATCGTACTGAAGAGGAACTTTAGAGGAAAGATTCACGTTACTGTTCCTCCCAGAACCACCAAACGTCAAACCTCCCAGAACGCCAAAAAAATGTTTCAAATAAAAGTGATAAGGCTTCATTTGTGTCAATACTATACGAAGTTTTAAAAAATATTCCACTTCCGGGTTGAAGAGGGTTTTGCTCGAAACTTTCGGGTCAGATGCTGTGACAGTACCTAAACGGAATACCAAGTTTGAGCGTCGCAGGAAGCTCAGACTTGATATTCCCGTTTAGGTATTATCACCGCATCTGACAAGAAGATTTCGGGCAAAATCCATTAACCGGAAATGCGACTTTACTGGATTTTTTCGGAGTTTTTCGTAATTTTCTCAAAAATTATTTTGTTTAAAAACTTCCTGTACTATCTACACACGCATGTGTACCTACCACTTTTCCGGGAGAAAAATTTATTTTTTGGAGGGGATATGGGGAAACACTAGCGTTATGCTTTGCCTTTGAATAGTACCACTTCAGTAGAACCACCTACTTCAGAGTTTTACCACCTACATATATTATTACACATCGGAAGCATTGATAGAATTCCAAATTTGAAGAAAATCGGTTAACCGAAAGTGCGACTTTACAGAATAGGTTTTTTGAGTTTTTTGTAGTTTTCTCGAAAATCGCTATAACGATTTTCTTCAAACTTGGAATAATAACTGCACAGTTATAGGCCTATCACTTTTATTTCAAACATATTTCAGGGAAAATTCATTTTTGGGTATTTTGTGGAAATTTTGATTATTTTTTAGTTTATGTAATGTTTTGGTGCTGTTTTCTGTATTAAAATGTAAACACATTCTGTTTCTACCTGCTAAGGGTTCTAATCAACTTCTACCCCACCATTTCTATATTTAGCTGCTGTATAATTGCATTAATTGCAAGTAAGTAAAAGTCGTGTGTGTTCCGCATCTGATTTTTTTTTTTTTTTAATAATTAACTTTGAAGAAATTCAAAAAATTGGCTTCTATTTTTGTATCCAAAATACCTGGTGTGGGATAGATTGTGGTTAGAATTGTGGTAGTCCTGAATATGGTAGTGGTTGCCCATGCTTGCGATCCGCCACCGGATCCCCCGGAGCCTTCACCTTCTCCAGAACCTGACCACAAGAAGTCTTCCAACCGATAGTTGCGTCTCGGTTCGTCTTCTACATACCATCCTATAAAAAAACAAAAAACAAAAACAGAACTGTATAGGGAGATCATGATTGAGGGGCCATAAGTCACTGCAACCTGGCTGTACTCAGGGGGAGGGGCTCTCATTTCTGATAAGCCTAATTAAGGAACCTTGGAGCCACTCAGCCAGATAAGAATTATTTTAAGGAAGATTGGATATAGCGGAAGCCATGCTACTGGGGCATAGGCAGACTCTCTAGCCTGGTAGGCAATCAGCATAGCCACTCAGCCTGCTAAACTTTCTCTAAGAATGATAGAAAAGTAGAGGGGTTCACGTTAGTGTACCTTGTGAATCACTGTAGGCTGGCTGCACTCAGAAAAACCACTCAGCCTGATCTTAAGGAAGATTTGGAACAGCTGGGGTTCCTGCTAGTAGACCATTTTTTTTTAATTTAAGGCGCGTCAACAACTATGGACATTGGCGCCCGGAGCCTTCTCAGTGCGCTGACGGCTTCCTGACAGTGTTCTATCGTTACAAACAACAGTTTCCATCACCGGACAGTGAGCTATAGAGGCTCCTAGGAAGAAAAAATCTGAGGGCAGCACAGCTGGAATCGAACACTCCTCCGCGTGGAAGTCTAGTACGCTAACCACTTAGCTATTCCCTTCCCTAGTAGTAGACAATTAATCACTGTAGTCTGGCTGCATTCAGAGAAACCACTCAGCCTGATCTTAAGGAAGATTTGGAACAGCTAGGGTTCCTGCTAGTGGACCATTAAGCCTGGCTGCACTCAGGGGAGCCCCTCAGCCTGATAATATACCTTATTAAAGAAGATTTGGAACAGCTGGGGTTCCTACTAGGGGGTTACAGGAGACTGTAGCCTGGTTACACTTAGGGGAGCTACTCAGCCCTATAAGTCTTATTAAGGATGCTGGGGATGTAGGCGGGGCCTACTAATGGATCAAAGTCACAGTAGCCTGGCTGCACTCAGGGGAGCCACTCGGCTCTATAAGCCTTATTAAGAACATTGCAGATGTAGATGATGCGCTGTTAGTGGGCCATGAAGCACTGTAGCCACGCTGCAATCAGGCGAGCCGAGCCATTCAGCCAGAAGATAATCCTTATTAAGGACGTTAGGGGTATAGCTATGGCCCTGCTAGTAGGCTATGAGTCACTGTAGTGTGGCTGTAATCTTGGGGCCACAAAATTGCCTGATTAAAGACAATTCGGATAGTTTAAACTACACCTTGTTAGTGTGGGCCAAGAACACCCTAGCCTGGCTGCATTCCAAAGCCCTATTAGAAACAATGGAGAAGCTAATTTGTCTCATTTCATGGGTTTTGATTTATGACATTCAATCACAAAAAAATCAAAAATTATTACTTCAAAAATTGTCGGTATCAAATTTTGAAGATCATTACACTAATCCTGATAAACCATATTAATATAAGGCAACAAGGAAGTATGCTGAGAAGTTCAGGCTGCACTCAGTATAGCCTTAATTTTTAAGGCTATATTTCATAAACTTATCCAAAATTTAAATTTGATATAAGGCTACCTTACAAAGTTTGTATATTTCTTCCGTTCTTTAAAATTTAGGAAACTTCAAATGTGCTGTTTTTTATTGTACACCACAGTAATTATGACAAACAGAAATTTTGCATATAGAATGGCCTATATCTTCAGTGCAATTATACTTAAATGCAATTTATTTTGTAATTTAATCTTGTGCAGTTATTGTCAATATTGATATTCAATATTGTATCTTTTTCTGATTCGCAAAGATTATTGCATTCTAATAAACAAAAAATTGAAATGGTGAAAGGTTTAAAAAAAAAGTAAAAAGTGCAACAGTGCATTTCTGTTTTTAATTTTTTTTTTATTTTATTTAAAATTCATTTATTTCGTACCTTTTTTATCCAAAATAGCTAATACTGAATAACAATGGGTCAATAACAAAGAAGATAACACTATTCCATGGACATCAGACCCAACCAAACCCATAATATAGAAAAAGAAAGTAAAAAATTAAAAAAAAAAAACAAAAACAATAGGCCTTCGTTTCTATTCTATTTGACGGGCCACTTTTGGGCCGTGATTAACTTTTGTGGGTTTGTATGGAAAAACAGGGTGTGTTGATTGTCCTTTAACAAGGCTGCCTTCTTAATGTATTTTTTCCCCTTAAAGTTATCGTATAATTTGTAATTTTTTTAGTTTTTCTCAACGTTGGAAAATATTTTTAAAAAGTTTTCTCTTTATTTAAAATAAAAAAATACAGTCAGAAAAGATTTTTTTTTTGTTTAAATACAAGGCAGGGCCTCTACCCCGAATTCAGTGACATGAAACGTATAATCCTACGTTGAAATGGGACTATAGTAAAAAGCCTTTATGTTAAACCTAAACTTTAAAAATAAATCGTTGTTGTAAGAAAATATAAAAAAAAAATGCAAAAACCTATTCTGTCAAGTTGCACTTTCGGTCAAGTTAACCGATTGTTTAGCCCGCAAGAGATAATCTGTAGCATGCAATTACCTGGGGAGTAGCGATCCCACGGGTTACCACAGCTCAGTACTCCATGCACTTCTTTAGAACAGTACACGATACACTTAACTACATACACTCTACACTTTAGAGACAAGGAGAAACACAGTACACAAACTAGGGCCTGTAAACTCTACACTTTACAGACAAGGACAAACACAGTACACAAACTAGGGCCTCCGTCCCTAGTTAATTGGCATAATCCAGTGGTAGCATGCTGGATTAGCAACGCGGTGGACCCGAGTTCGAATCCAGCATGCTACCCTTAGATTGTTTCTTCCTAGGATTTTCTTGGGGATACAGTAGCGTTATGCTTTCCTCTAAAGCAGTGTTCCACAACCTTTTCTTGCCCAAGGCACAACGAAGTTCTTTCCCAAATTTCGCGGCACACCAAAAGTAAGTATGTATATATACAAATTAAAATGCATAATATTACATAATTTTTTTATCTGATACATATACCTACATACATAAATTAAGAACTGTACTTATATACAATAATATAAAAAAAAAAGGTAATTATATGTTAATTAACGACACATAAATATTTTTTTTTTATATATTTATTTTTTAATTCAAAAGATCAGTGATCCAGTTTAAACTAAAAATATATAAATTATACATAAAAAAACAAATAAAGCTTTTCACAATATAAACTATAAAAAATACTCCACAAATACTATAATTACACAAATACCATAAAAATACTACACACAAACTATATAAAAACAAATAATAGGTTAAATTTTATTCTAATTAAAATGTACTTGTTGTCTAATATTTGATTAATCAAGAATATAATATACTTTTAATTATTAACAAATTCTGGAATGTTGATATTAAACATATCCAAGTCAATTTGGTTTGCTGCCCGCATCATCCGTTAGATAGGGGAATGAAGATGTAATTATACCAGCAGTAAGGTATATTGAAAGAAAAAGAATTCCTTGTAGAGTGAGAAGGGTATTTAAAGAGATTAAAGAAAGAAGGTAAGGACTGTCTATTTGAGAATGGAGAAGTTTATATAGAAAAGAGAGATCATGATAATTTCTCCTGACTGACAGAGGAGAAATATTGAGAGATAGCTGAAAATCAGAATAGATAGTGTTTTCTTTAGGAATCTTTAAACGAAATTCCGACCACCGAAGGAACTTGTTCTGAATAGACTCAATAGTAGCCCTATGCACCTTGCCAAATGGACTCCAAATTATTGAACCATATTCAAGATGAGGTCTTACGAGGGATTTATACAGGGTAACATAAGAACGACTGCGGAAATCAACGAAATCCAGTTTAGTGCTTAAGGTTACGCCCAAGTCTTTCACAGATGATACCCTACAAAGTGAAGAACCATTTAGGGTATAATTCCAAGTTATAGAAGTACACTGCCTAGTGAAGAAAATCACACTAAACTTGGACAAGTTCAGTTCTAAACAGTTCTCAAGGCACCAATGAGATAAGGAGTCCAATGCCTGTTGCAAGAGACTACATTCTTGACAAGACGAGATTGCCAAAAATAATTTTAGGTCATCCGCAAATAACAAAAAAGGAACATTATGAAGATTGAGTTTTATGTCATTAATAAATAAATTAAACAAAAGAGGTCCCAGGAATATGTCGTTAAAAATGAGAGTAAAATTGAAATAGCGTAGTCTGAAATCCGAGGATATTCTTTCCTAACCAAAATCCAGAAAGCAGCCAATAGAACTTCGGCAAAGTTAAGTTTTAGCGTCCTGTCATTCCTCAGTTCAATAAATTCCTCTCGAATTTGCAGAGAAAGTGTCTCTACAGAATTTATAGCATTAGTTGCAAAAAGATTTCGAATCCAATCGTATTGTTCCGTGTTAATTGAATATAAATAGTCGTCCAATTTAATGACCACTTTTGGTATTATTTATTTATTAAACACGACGGGCCACATAGCTGGCCACACCTGCGTTGTACCTACTCATGGGCAACGGTTGCGGAGCACTGCTGTAAAGTACCACTTTTGTGCAATGTATGGTATTGTCACCTATATAAAAGTAATATACATTAGAAACATTGCTAGAATTTCAAATTTGAAGAAAATCATTCAACCGAAAGTGTGAACTTTATAGAATAGGTTTTTTGAGTTTTTTTGGATTTTTTTTCTATAACGGCTTTAACGTTTTCCTATAAACCTGGAATGCTAACTGCACAGATACAATTGCAGACTTCAATGTAATCACAAACCCAGTACTACTGCAGTGAATTAACATTTAACCCCCCTCCCAACACCTTGACGCTATATTTTTTTTTGTTAGGATAATTTTAAGAGTAAAAATTCCAAGTTTGAAGAAAAATATATTAAATTATTTTAATTTTAATAAGAGATTTTTTTTTTTTTTTTTTATAATTTCATATCAGAAAATTTTTAGTTATTGTAATCGATAGCATGTACGTAATTGCAACATATCGTACAGGTTAGATTTGTAAAACATACTTGTAACCTCCCAATCACGTGAGTGGTGTACCGTTTTGTTGACTTGACCAATAATAGAAATTTGTAATATTTAATTAAAAAAAAAAATCAATGTTATTTTATTAAAATTAGTTCAGAAAAATGCCTAAAGAGAAACTACAGAAATCGAAAACTCGTAATGAAGTATACAAACAAGGTAAGGTTGTTTTAGAAAAATAATAATCTTTCTCTTACTATGACTCAAACTCAAAAATAGACACTGTATTTCAATATTCTTTTTGAGTTGTTGTGGTTGATTTCGCCAGAGCTGGAAAGCATCAAGAGATATTTTCAGTGATAGCCAGGTTCTTTTTGTGATCAACCAGTTTCGTGGTTCGCCCAATCATCAGGATGTTTTGTCGAAATAGTGTCACAACATAGACTTGCACAGAACAAATTCAGTTTATTCACTCAAGAATGTAAACATAATGTTAAACAAAATGTGTCCATTAAATAGCTGTATGAGTGTCTCACCCCACAGAAAATAAATAAATATTTGTGATAAATGATTAATTACTTTGCTTTTTTTTTTCAGGAATTTTGTTTAACAAAACCAGTGGGCAGCATATTTTGAAAAATCCTATGATAATAACTGGTATGATAGAAAAATCGGCCTTACTTCCCACGGATACTGTCTTGGAAGTTGGTCCAGGAACTGGTAATCTTACAATCAAATTGCTGGAAAAAGTGAAAAAAGTTGTAGCTTGTGAAATTGATACAAGGTTAGTATTTCCATAGAACAGAAATGCTTCTCCGATTCCGACCTTAGTCTACTGCGAAAATCAGGAATTTCCCTCCCAATTTTGGGTTATTAATTAGAGTGAGAGAAATTCTTATGAACGTTTCACACTAGATTTTGTGTGTTTGTTTCAGAATGGTTGGAGAATTACAGAAAAGAGTAACTGGCACACCGTTTCAATCAAAATTGGATATAAGAATTGGTGACGTGCTAAAATCAGATTTACCATATTTTAATGTTTGCGTGGCAAATATACCTTATAAGATTTCTTCGCCATTAATATTTAAATTATTATTACATAGGTAAATAAATTATTAATTGCATTATTACATTGCCTTATAATTTCCTTACTCCACCTATGAAGCTCTAACTTGGTATTCCCGTTTAGGTATTCCCACCGCATCAAACATGAAGGTTTCGGGCAAAATCTTCCAACTGGAAGTGCGACTTTACTGAATGTTTTTTTTTTTCAGTTTTTCGCGATTTTCTTGAAAAACGGCTTTCTATGAGGTTTCGAGGATATAGTAGCGTTTGCTTTGCCCGAAATTACCACTTCAGTACAATGTATGAATTTACATCAGAAACATTTAGAGATGCCTAGATTATCCACTTTAGAAATCACTCTCGTGACGCCATGATTGTATTATATTAAACTATACCAAGATCGATTATAACTTATGCAAGTAAAGCCATGGGGTACTTGGGGAGTAGCGACCCCCAGCACTGAGCTGGAATATGTGCACTGAATAAATATGTGGAGTACCTAACTCCATGCACTTCGTCAGAACAGAACACAATACACTTAAACTACTTCACACTCTATCCTTTACAGACAAGGACAAACAGTACCCAAAAGGACGGAGTCCCTAGTTAACTGGCGTGAGCCAAGGGAGAGAAGGAAGGCATTAGCTCAGTGGTAGCGCACTAGACTAGCAACGCGAAGTTGCCGGGTTCGAATCCAGCATGCTTCCCTTACATTTTCTTATCCTAGGAGCCACTACAGCTCACTGATCCGGTGATGGGCAGTGTTGTCTATAGCTAGAGTACACTGCTCAGAGGCCGGCAGTGTACTGAGAAGGCTCCCGGGAGGAATAATAGATCTTTCAGGTCGCATTGTAATAATCCCCTATAACAATCTATAATATTATATTTCAGGCCTTCATTCAGATGTGCTATACTGATGTTGCAGAGGGAATTTGCATATCGTCTAGTCGCTAAACCGGGTGACAAACTCTACTGTCGACTTTCGATCAATACACAATTATTGGCCAATGTTGACTTACTTATGAAGGTAATTCTTATTGTACTATATATATTGTGTTTTGTGTATGTGTGTGAACAAAAACAAAAAATTGCAGGAAGTTGCAAACTTGGTATTCCGTTTCCGTAATACCACCGCATCTGACACGAAGGTTTCGGGCAAAATCCTTTAACCGGAACTGCGACTTTACTGAATGCTTTTTTTTTTTCTTTAGCTTTTTGCGATATTTATTAAACTTCGTATACTGTTTACACAGATAAATAGCTATCACTTTTATTTGAAACATTTTCCTGGAAAAATTGATTTTTTGGGGGTTTCTGGGGGGAGGCAGTAGCGTTATACTTTCCTGTAAAGTAGGTACCACTTCAGTACGATGCCATCTGCATAGTATTAATATACATTAGAAACATTGCTGGAATTCCAAATTTGAAGAAAATAGTTTAACCGGAAGTGCGGTTTTTACAGAATAGGTTATTGAGTTGTTATAAACTTGGGAATGCTCAAGGTGGTTCTGAGAAATCTAAGACGTTAAAATTCAAATATGTTTATTAAATATTTTTGGCCTCTCTACAATGTAATCATACTGTACCTGCCTGGGTTGGCACTTGTACCCCCACCATCCCTATATTTAATAACGACAAATAAGTAAAATTTGAAACACGACTTTCTCTTACTTTCGTTGGGCTGGCCATAAAAATGTTGGTGGGGGATTTTATTGATTACCTGGAACGGCCTTATGTGGAGCGTTCTATGTCAAAACTAAAAAAAGCTTGACATATTTAAATGACAAATTTAAACTTCAACTAACTGACAGACCCCAATACACCCCTCCCCTCAGAAGTTAATTTTATGTGAGACAAATATTACAAATAAATGAAAGTGATACGTTTCTATCTATGCAGTGAACATTCCAAGTTAATAGGAAAACCGTTGTGATCGTTTTTGAGAAAATTCCAAAAAAATTCAAAAACCTATCCTGTAAAAACCTATTCTTCAAAATCTGGTATTCTATAAATGCTTCTAACGTCGTGTATTAATATTATGTAGGTGGTAAAACTATATATTATACTGAAGTGGTACTTTAGAGGGAAGCATAACGCTACTGTTCCCCCACAGACAATGGCCCAAAAAATAAATTTGTCCAGGAATATGTTACAAATAAAAGTGATAGGTAATTTATGTGTGTAGGTAATATGCAAAGTTTAACGACAATACCATGTTTGTTTGAGCTTCTGTAACTTTTCGTTTTTGAGATATTCTTCAGTTAACAGACATTTTTTTCGCCCCCAAAAACATGTATTTTCAGATGAAAACTAATGTATCTCAAAAACGAAAAGTCGAAGGAAACTCACAAACTTGGTATTCCATTTAGGAAATCGGTTAACAGGAAGTGCGACTTTACAGAATAGGTTTTTTTGAGTTTTTTAGGAATTTTCTCGAATACTGCTGCAACGATTTACTTTAAACCGTAATGTTTGCTGCATAGATAGAAACATATCATTTTATTTGAAACCTGTGGGGGGGGGGGTCCCGTCACTTAGTTTAAAATTAAATTTGATTAAATTGTATTCATTCACGGCAGATTTTTCATTTATTTTCTGTTATAGGTTGGTAAAAATAATTTCCGGCCTCCACCAAAAGTGGAATCCAACGTTGTCAGGATAGAACCACGTAATCCACCGCCTAAGATCAATTATAAAGAATGGGATGGACTGACTAGAATAGCATTTATCCGCAAGAACAAACAATTGTCCTCCGTGTTCAGACAGTCGGCCGTTGTGGCCGTACTGCAGAAGAATTATTTCGTTCATGCTTCACTTAATAATAAGGTAAGCGTGTAAAGATCAGTACATTGTTATGAGCAAATCACGGCCAGTGCTGCATTTTTGCATGATTATAGTTAAAACATCTTTAAATCTTTATCGAGCCTATCAGTTAATAACTTATAAGATCTTTTAGGTTTCCGCGACCATTATCCTGAAAAACATTTTCAGTTTCCAGGTTGAGACCACGCCAGTGGTTTGCTAAAAACCGACGTTTCTCACCATGTTGCAATGAGTCTTTTCAGGGTCGTTACACCTTGAACGAGGGCTTTGCTCTTGACAAGACATAAAAGTATTAATTTTGGAGAAAACAAGCATTCTCTTGGCGAGCTTGCCTTATTACCCTTCAAGGTGTAACGATCCTGAAGTGGCTCATTGCAACATGGGCAAAACGTCGGTTTTTAACAGTTCATTGACACGGTCTCAATCCGATAAGAAGTCTTATCTTTAACTTTAGGGCCCCTCAAAGACTCGCACAAACTATATCCTCGGCAGAACGAAAGTGGAGCTAAGGAGAATTACTTCCCTAGTTACAGGGCATTGCCTTTTAAGGAAACATCTGCATAATATGGGGTCTCTTCGCGAACCCACTTTGCAGGAAATGCGGACAAAAGGATGAGACACCGGTTCACCTTCTTGGAGAGTGCACTATGTTCGCAGACGATGAAATTTGGCGTCCACAATTTGGAGCCGAAGGCGGGATCAGAAATTTCATTCGCCTCAGCCCTGGCATTTTTTAATGATACAGGACTATACGGGGTGCACAATGGGCCCAGCTTGAGTCTAAGTGCTGAACCTACTTTTGGAGGCCCCGAGTTTCTAGATTAGATTATCTTTAAGTTTTGATGTTTAAATGATTAGAAGAGATTTGTTCAGGATGCATATGTCATCGAAGTCTTATCCTCGCCTACAGCACCTCCACCAGATTAAGGCTCCTTAGGAATCTTAATATTCTGGAGGGCTCTAGAGAGGGGATATATTCTTCTCATCTTCTTGGTAACTGCCAAGGCTCCTAAATCTTCTCTGAGTCTTAACCTCGCAGTCCGTGAGATGTATCGGACATTCCTCCGTCCTACATGGCAGAATCTGCACGTGCTTATCCCTCTCCAAGTCCAGCCTTGTCACGTGTTCTCTGAGTCTACAGAGCCCCGTGAGGAAACCCGTAAGAATGCGGAGCTTGTTCTTACTGAGGAAGTTCCAGAGTTACGATCACCTCATTTTCTCTGACCCCACAAAAGGGTTCAGGCTCCAAGAGTGGGGATTTGCCAGAGCGTTCAGCATCTCATTTCTTTCAACGCCTACATGTCCTGGTACCCGGAAAAAGGGTGAAAGGGTGACTTTATTCTTCCAGCCCAGGTCATTAAGTTTGCCTAAGCATTCCGAAACCAGTTTATAGCTGATAACATAAGAGCCCAGCACCTCTAATGGCTGCCTGACTATCGGAAAGGATAACAATCTCCTGATTCAGATATCCCCTGTCGAGGTTAAATTGAACACATTGTTTATATAATCTAAAATATATATATATACAAAAATCTTTATATAATCTTGCAGGCTTCCACGGCCCTTGCCATGTAAAACATTTAGCATCAGTGGTTTTATTGTAAAACCGACGTTTTGCCCATATTATAATAGGCTTCTTCAAGGTAGTGTCGCCTCTGAAAGCTAAAACAACACCTGTCTATCTAGTCTAATATTTTTTTTATATTTTTTTTTTTTTAGTCCGTTGACAAAGATTTTGACATAAAAGTATTAATCGATGAAATTTTGGAGAAAACAGGAGCGATCTCTTGGCGAGCTCGGACAATGGATGTCGATGACTTTATAAGGTGTGTATTATGTGTATGCGCGTTCGCGCACCTGGGACCCTAAATTCCACCTGAAGTTATATTTTCTAACTTAATTTTTTATTATTTTTTTAATTTTTTTTATAAAGAAAAAAAAAATTATGTATATTTCAGGCTCTTACATGCATTCAATGCAGCTGGAATCCATTTTACTTAAGGTGTCATCTGGATCTGCCAAGGATGTATAGGGAAGAAATTGTAATATGAAGTGATTAGGGATTGCAAGTATGGCTCGCAGTCCCAGAAGAAGTGCGCTTCCATATGTATATCATTGTATAAAATTAAAATGTCAATAAATTCTTATTTTTTTTATAATTTTTTTTTTCTTTGTCTTAAAACTTTATTCTCAAAATGTAGAGAATTAAATGTACTACAATTTATGTTCTGTGGTAGCTGAAATATCAGTTAAGTGGGAGGTGAAGCTCCCAGTATTTTAGCTCATATCTTGGTTAATATTAACTCTATGATACCAGAGCTAAAACTTGTAAAAGAATTAAATTTACAATTTATATTCTGTGGTATTTTTAGAAGGACTACTCCTTAATGAGATGCCTTAATTCGGGCATTAAAAAAAACTTATTTTTCTACAAATTCTATAAAATGGTATTTATTCTGTACATTAGGTAAAAAAATATAATAACATTAATACAAAATAAAATTTCTGTACAACAAGAAAATTTGTTCTAAAAGTCCAATAAAAAATAAAATTATGGCATTTTTTCAGGCCTTAAAACTATTAGGCCGGGTTACTTGAACTGACGGATGCTGGATCATCGGATAATCCTTCAAGTTCATCACTGCCTGAATTTGATTCAGCTACTTGGACAAAAGCTGAACTTAGTTCACCTTTAAGTTTGCTGATTTTACCATGTGATATATCATACATGAAGATTTCCTGCTTTTCGATTGGTTTTCCATTTTCTTCTTCACCTGGTCGCCTGAAAGTAAAAAAAAAAAATTATAATAATAATAATTAATAAATATAACATCAAGTTTTGTCGTATGCATCACAGTGCATTCACTGACAAGGGTTTTTATTCAGTGAAACAGTCTCATGAAAGATGCACTTTGCGTTTTTAGTTAGCTTCGTAGCCATTTTTGAGAAAAATCTGAAAAGCCGGGGACATTTAAAAAAAAATAAACATTCAGTAAAGTGATATTTTAGGTTTCGGCGGCCATTTTTATGAAAAACACTTGAGTTTTCGGGTTGAGCCCGCGTCAGTGGTTTGCTAAAAACCGACGTTTCGCCCATGTTGAGGAACTGTCTAAATAGAGACGATGGACTTCCCTGCTCAGGGAAAGGGTGAAAGAGCAGGGGAAAAAGCGTTTAATGGTTTTCCGGAGCAGGACAAGAATTGGCAGCTGGGCAGTGGAATGGGAGACTTCTCGTTACCCGCCAGCCAACTGTAGGCAAGGAAGAGAAAATCAGCCCCGCCCACCACCTATAGTAAACATGGTGATCAAGAAGGCAGTCAATATGGGAGCCATGCCCCTTCTCTACCAAACTTCAGTGCCTTACTGACGTTCAAGGTGTAACGACCATGAAGAGACTCATTGCAACATGGGCAAAACGTCGGTTTTTAGCAAACCACTGATGCGGTCTCAATCCGAAACCTTCGGCGGTGATAGTACTAAACGAAATGTCCAAGTTTAAGCTTCCGGCGCTTTTTCTTACTGCCTAATAAAAGAGGAAGTATCACGATCGTGCCAGAGTTTCGAAATTGAGTTTTCTCCGGAAATACATTTTTTAAGGTCCACTAAGAAAGAAAATAATTTTTGTTAGCAAATGGTCTGTATGAGTGTGTGTGTGAATATGAACAAAATATCTCAAAAACAAAAGGCTGCATCTAACCCGAAGGTTTCGGGCAAAATCCATCAACCGGAAATGCGACTTTACTGATTTTTTTTTTAGTTGTACACGATTTTCTCAAAAACGGCTCCAACGATTTTCTTTAAACTTTGTATACTATCTACACACACATATATCTTATCACTTTTATTTGAAACATTTTCCTGGGATTTGGGTTTGGGATGTTCTGGGGGAGAACAGTAGCGCAAGCTTTCCTCTAAAGTACCACTTTAGTACAATGTATGGTTCTGAGACCTATATAGTATTAATATACATTAGAAGCTTTGCTAGAATTACAATTTTTTTAAACAAAAACGGAATACCGAAAAGTGCCATCTTACAGTATAAGTTTTTGAGTATTTTGGAATTTTCTCAAAAATTCTTGGAAAGCTAACAGATATAAACCTATCATCTGGTATTTTATCCATCGCAGAATACATATTTACGGTGTTCCTGACAGGTCCCGGATTCCTATACTTCATCACAAGTAAGACTCTCAAGTTCATTCAACGAGTGTAGTGCGTGACAGAAATATAAAGTTAAAGTCAATTCTCTACATGTATTTAAGAACCTTACTCTGACAATGGATGGGAATCCAAAACCAGTACAGAATAACATAAATATGCACGCTACGACGGATAAAATCCCAGATGTTATCCAATCATCACGGACCTATCCACATATTATTTTTGTTTTTTTTATTAATCACACACACCGTACCTAGCCTTCACTTGCCTACACAGTAGGCAATTGTCATACCAAGCAGAGGCGATAGGGACTGTGACTGGGGTCGGAGCTGGGGTCTATGGGTGCAGGCCTAAAGTAAGATCAAGGCCAGCCTATGGAAGTACGCCACGGTCTTTCAGGCTGAAGTCATGGGTTACAACTCTGCGCTAAGGAGATTATAAGGCAAGGCTTAGAGGGTAGGAGAATGGCCATATACTCCGACAGTCAGGCAGCCCTGAAGGCAATTTCTTCACACCAAATAGTCTCAAGACTGGTGTGGGACGCCTAACTGCCCTAACCGAGGTGGGTACTCGGAACAACTGACACTCGCCTGGGTGCCGGGACATGCGGGGTTTCTGGGCAATGAGAAGGGCGGATGCCCTAGTGAGGGAGGGTTTGCAGATACTTTATAGGCCCCCGACCCTTCTGCGGCTTGTCCAAGAGCCTAATTCAAACTTCTATCAAAGGTTGGATAGAAGAACAGCGTCTGCTTTAGTGGGTGAGAAAATCAAGCAGAGGCAGGCAAACTCTTATCAAGGAGACATTTGCCCAAATTCACTAGGAATCTAATGAGCCATAGCCGAAGGGATATAAGGCTAATGTGGGTCTACTAACCGGGCATTTAGGCTGAATAGGCACATGCACCAACTACAACTTGCAGATAGCGCGGTATGCCGATTCTGCAAGGCTGAGGAAGAGACCCTGGTGCACATCCTTTGCGAGTGCGTCGGCCTGGCGAGGACAAGGTTTCTTCAAATGGGGACAGGCAATCCCGAAGCTATGAAAGCTTCATGACAGAGCCGCTCTCGGCTTTGCTAGGCCTGATTAGGAGGGCGAAGCTGGGGGATATGCTATAATTTTAGGAGATCCACAATAGACCTCGTTTTGTAGGTCCCAGTGGAATGACCCCCCTCCCCGCTTTTATTCTATTCTATTCTCAGCTTGAATTTCATTTGGATTCTAGCCTCGTCGTGGAGAGGACATCGGAAGAGAACGTTATGCACCTTGTCTCGTTCACCGCATTCATAATTCAGGGAATCTTTCAACCCAGCTCATGGAGCTTTGAGTTGAACTCCCCAAGGCCTACCATGAGTTTTATTTGAAACAAAATGGGTCTTCAGACCCCACACCACGTGGACTGCTAGTTTCATTCAAGTACTTGGAATGAAATTTAAAATTAATGTTCCACCTACCGGGTGACTAACAAAACTACAGACTGCCTGTCCGTAGGTGTTGCCTTCTCCTTTTCCAACCAGGCTTCATAGTTCTGTTTGGATGGTTCTCTGACCACAGTTTTCAAAGCTGTACCAGCTAGAAAACGGACTCCTTGTACCCGGCTGGCACGTCCATCACGATCTGGTTCACCGCTCAACAGGTCATAATCAACTGGTGCCAATACAACAACTGAATGTACAATACGTCCTTGTAGTTCACCAGAATCTGGTATGGGAAATTGAGAACCATCAACTTTAAGTGGTAAATATCTGTAACATAATAATGCCAGTATTATTATTTTAAATTCGTTTTCAAATCTTCAGGCCTTAAAATTTATATTAATGAATTCTTTGTGGTTTACGTTTCGCTTAACATTGGTGCCCTTCTTGGGGCTCAGCAAAATTTATTAGAGAAAAGGTACACCTTGGGACCCGGCAGTAAGTTGTCTGTCAAAATTCCTCAACCGGAAGAAATTAAAAATAAAATAAGGAAAAATAAACTTGAACGTAATTACCTATTGTATCTTGAATCATTCAACACTACTGGATCCAAATGGGTTGCATCTTCTTGAACATAAGTTTCAGCCAACGACTGTCCTTCTTTAGTTGTTGGATCGAATCTTACCACTTTCATTTCAACTTTTGATTCTTCATCATTGTTCGACTGTTGTTCATTCACTTCTGATTCCTTTTAAAACAAACAAACCAAAATCAGATATGAAACACTCACAGACTTATTAACACAGTTTTATCTCCAACAATGGAGCTGTTACTAAAGAATACTCCTAAAATCTAATTACTCGGGAAAATATTTGTAACAAAAGTGATATATGCGTAGTTAGTATACTAAATTCAATGAAAATCGTAAGTATTTTTTCTGGCAACTGATTTTCTTTAAACTCAGAATTTTTGACAACATATTTAATTCTTATTAATATTATATAAACGACAGAATGGTTTAAATATGGTTTAGCCGAAAACCTATTACTTCACCCCATTCCCCCAAAAATTAAAATAAATTTTCCGGAGAAATTGTTTCGAATCGCCTAAATAAAGTGGAAAAATCACTTCAGTAAAGTGGTACTTCCGGTTAACCGATTTCGACCAATCACAACTCTTGTGCGGTTTTACCAGAAAACCCTGATTCAAATTTTTATCAAAGGGTGGTTGGAAAAATTTTTTGGGGGGGAGGGCACTTTTAGGGGCGGGGTGGGGTTATATTTTTCTCTAAAGTGTTCATAGTTGGATATACAATTCTATCATCCAAACAAAATTAATTAGAAATAAATAGATGGCCAAAATTCCCGAGTTTAAGAAAATACAACCGGAAGTGCGCTTTTACTGAACAGTTTTTTCAGTTTTCGACGAATTTCATTAAATTTGGTACACAAACTATAAAATTTGTCAATTATAATTTTGAGAAATGGAGTAAGAGAAAGTTGTGTGAGTGTTTCACACCAGATTTTTTTTTAACGAAAAATTAATTATTACCACTTGAGAGATTTGTGGTTTGCTCAGAAATAAGAAGTTAACCTGTTGATTTTTATTATTTTTCTCTTAAAATATTTTAAAAAAACGTGCCTGATAATCGCTATGTTTTACTGATCGGACTTCTCGCGATCGGCTAATACGCGATTTGTAAACAAACAATAGATAAATTCATATTCAATAAAATTCAGATTTGAATGACCCTCTGGTACAGACTCGTCTACACACATTTAGAGCAGGTTACTGTTTTGTAATTAAATTCTTCTTAAATTTATTTTATTTAGTTAATTAATTATGTATTTTTCTATAATAGGTATTTAATTTTTAGAGAAACGAAAGAATGTTGTTTAATTCCCCCTCCCCCCATGGGGAAGAAAACATGGGAATTTGATTTTGTAAATTCATCAAAAAACTTTCAATTTGAATTTATCCATAAAAAAAAAACAGAATTTTGTCTTTGCATATCTACATGTTCAATAAATTTTAAAAATATAATGATTTGTGGAGATAAAAGTATTCGTTCATCTAATTTGTCCATTTTTCCAACTCGTTTTGATTCTTAAAAGTTTAAAAAAAAAAATTAAACAAAAACGTTATCAACTGGAAAACTCAGCATGTTTATCTCATTTGACTCAACCTGTAAGACATGTCACTTCCGACAGCCAATAATTTCGTTTCTTTGTCAATAAATTGAAATTGAGTTTTATTTCTGAGTGAAAAAATTTTCCGCTCATGGAAATAACCGTTATTTATGATAAATTTATTTTGTCACAAAAAATAACCCTCATGGTTTGATTTTTGATAATCTGACTAGAAAATAAAAGTGCCTAATCTTAATATAAATAAAAAAAAATGATGGCTAAAGACAAAAAATAAAAATCTAAGTCGTGATATAATTTTTTTACAAAATAAAAATAATTATTATTGATTTCAATCCCTGCTCTAAAGTACGATTTCAAATTTGAAAAAAAAAATCTGGTGTGAAATACTCACACAACTTTCTCTTACTCCAGTTTTCAAAATTGTAGAGTGATAAATTTTAGAGTTTGTGTACCAAATTTGATGAAATTGAAGCGCACTTCCGGTTTACTAATTTTCTTGAAACTCGGAATTTTGGTCATCTATTTTTTTTCAAATTAATTATGTTTGGATGATCGAATTGTATAATCCACTATGATAGTACTTTAGAGTAAACCATAAACCACCCTTTTCCTAAAAGTGCCCTTAAATGAATTTCTTCAGAGAAATTTTTTAAATAAAAGTTGTAGATCTTTGTATGTTGTAGTAAAGTTTCAAGAAAATCGTCGGAGCCATTTTTAAGAAAATCGTGAAAAAGTGAAAAAAATCATTTAGTAAAGTGGTAAAGTAAACGTTCACTTCCGGTCATCCGAATTTTTTCAAACTCGGAATTTCAACAACACATTTAATTCTAATTAACATTATTTAGATGATAGAAGTGTCTAATAAACTGAAATAGCACTTTAGATGAAAACCTAACCCCACTCCTCCCCAAGAAGTGCCCTTAAATGAATTTTCCCGGAGAAATGTTTCAAATAAAAGTTGTAGCTCTTTGAATGTGTAATTGATAAATTAAGTTTAAAGAAAATTGTCTAAGCCATTTGTGACAAAATTCCAAAAAAGTAAAACAAAAAACTAGTAAAGTAGTACTTCCGGTTGAGGAATTTTTAACAGATAACATACTGTCCCATGGTGATACCTGAACGGAATATCAAGTTTCAACTTTCTACGGTTTTTCGTTTTTGAGCTATGCTGTTCACATACATACACACACACACACACACACACACAAGACCATTTGCTAAAAAAACACTTTTTGGACTCAGGGGACCTCAAAACGGATATTTCCGGTGAAAACTCGATATCGAAAGTTTGACACTATTATAATACTTTCTCTTACTAGGAGTAAGAGAAAGTAAAAAATCGGAATATTTCTGAAGTGGGACTTAACAAAAGAGGTTTTTGGAAGTTTCTCGTAAATTTTGTAGAAAATTTTGTCATTTTTTGCATAATTCTATTACCAGGAGTAAGAGGAAATCGTGTGAATGTTTCACACCAGATTTTTCTTTTTCTTTTCTTAAGATCTGAAAATATTTCCGGTGAAAACTCAAATCTGAAAATGGGACACGTTTGCAATAAGAGAAATTGCAAATAACTGACAGCAGTAAGAGAAATTAATAAATAACTACTTAAATTAATGGAATTGAATACTTCGTAGTCTCAAGATCATATTTATGAATTATACCTGATATGGTGGTGGAGCCACTGCAGGTACTGGAGCAGATCCTGCGGCGTAGAAATTTTCCAAAGCTTCCGGTGGTAATGATTCAATTGGTACATCGCCAACTTTATCATAATCAAGAATCTGTATGTCGGCATTGCTTAAAATACCGGAAGATAATAGTTGTTCTCTTAGATCGTCTGGGACTTCATCAGGCAGCGCTGCTAAGTTTGCATGCTATCAGGAATAAATAAAGTAATTAGAACTAAATAGTTTATAAGTGATTTGAATTAATAGCTATAATAACAGGGATATAATGACGTGAGGAACGTGCCGGGGGGGGCTAAGTCCCAGCAGATAGGAGCTATACTCTATTGTCTTTGTAACACTGGGAACTAACGTCTGGCATGTAGAAGTCATGGGGCAGGGTCTTTAGGACTCACTTGCATTACTAATACAAGCAGAAAAGCTAAGGATACTAGTGATCTACAAGTCTGGATTAATTTACAGACCCTCTGTCGCGATAAGAGACGATGAGGTCTCTGGGGCTCTGCTAATGGGGGATCATCATGTATCATCATTAGCCTCAGGACGAAGGGATATGAATGGGACGATTATGGATCATGAATCACAGACCCTATAGCCTTGCTGCATTTATGGTTCCATTCAGCCTGCTAATCCTTATTAAGGAAATTGGGGATCCATTTACAGCCTTGATGAGGCTCAGGACACAAGGAATAAAGCGAGGGCCCTAATAGTAGGACATAAGTCACAGGCTGTGGCCACTCAGCCCTGGTAAGGCTCAGAACGTTGTGCTCAGTTTAGGAACCAAGAGTCACTGCAGCCTGGTTGCACTCACAAGCTCCACTAAGACCACCTACCTTCTTCTCAGTTTCCTCGCCGGTCGATGGTTTGTTGGTCTGTGTATTTGGTTGGTAGGAAACTTCCTTGGGATGTTCCGTGGTCGATCTTAATAATGTATACGTCTAGAAACATTTGAATCAAAATGCGTTAATTTTTGTAAAAAAAAAAAAAAAAAGAAAAAGAAAAAAATTTGTCTGATCAAATTCTGAAACTACCTTAGTCGGATTTGGTGTATATTTTGCTGTAGTAGAATACACAGGTCGATATGTTGCAGTTCTACTGGTCGAACTCGGATACGTTTGTTCGTTTCTTTGGTACAGCGTTCTATAAGTCGAATGCACTATCGGTGCCGGTTGTGCCTTGTTGGTGCCTTCAATTTGATGATCCTCTAATTTCGAAATTGACTTTATAATTTCACTATCTGAATGATGTTTGTAGTTTATAGGATTTGTTTGTTGCACAGTTGGATTTGTTCGTTGCAGATTTGGATTTGTTTGTTGCACAGTTGGATTTGTTCGTTGCAGATTTGGATTTGTTTGTTGCACAGTTGGATTTGTTTGTTGCAGATTTGGATTTGTTTGTAGAGCTACTGGATTTGTTTGTTGCAGATTTCGATTTGTTTGTTGCACATTTGGATTTGTTTGTAGCGCTACTGGATTTGTTTGAAAATTGCTTTGTTGATTGTATTGTTGCCCAGCGCCATTTTGTTTCTGCCAAAAAAATGTTTATAATTTTATTAATTAAAATAATTACAAATTTCAAATACAGAAATAATTATGTTGTATTAAAAGGGGAACCTAACGACTCAGTTTCAGCTCCCCCAAGAACCCTCCAAATATCCATTTTTCCCGAAAAAATATTTCGATAAGATTAAATGGAAATATAGTTGGGAATTTTAAAGGAAATCGATGGAGCCATTTTTTGAAAAAATCGCAAAAATCTAGGAGGGGGAAATCCATTCAGTAAAGTCATACTTCCCGTTAATGGATTTTAGCCGAAATACACTTTAGATTAGAACGATTTGAACTGGCTCGATCGCAATACTTCCTCTTACTAGGAGTAAGAGAAAGCAGAAATGGTTGTGGTTGGATCCGCAGAGCTGGAAAGCATCAGAGATATTTTCCGTGACAGCCTGCTTCTTTTTGTGGTCATCGACCGGTTTAGGGCGTTCGTCCATCATCAGGATTTTTGTCAAACCAGTACGATAACACAGACGCACAGAACAAATTCAGTTAATGCCTATCACTTTTATTAATACCTGGTAGTTTCCAATGTTAAAATATTGTGTTGGACTTGGTTGGTTGAAATTTTGCGTTGGTTTCCTCGCAGAAGTATCTTTTTGCTGTTGTGGTTGCCTCAATTGTGAACCAAATCTGCCGACATGTGCATTGTATTGGCTAGTCCGTTCTGTGGTAGTAGTTAATTGCACCTGATTGTATAGATACTGTTGCGTCGGTTTACTATGCTCTTTAGCCGGATGCAGTACTGGCTGGCGAGAATAATGCACCGGTATTGCTGGTTGTATGTTCAACTGGGTGCCTCTGTAAGATTTCTGTGTTGTCTCTGATGGTTGTTGCGGCGGCGTTGGGCTCGCTTGGTTGATTGGCTGCTAAAAAGTAAAGAAGGCACTAGTTAAATATGAGCAGGATAATTTTGGGGACCTCCATTGACCCCTAATCAATTAAGTAACAATTTCTCCGCTCGAAAAAGGCAATTTTGGGGGCCTCTGTTGACCACTGATTACTTAAGCAACAATTTCCCCTTCAAAAAAGACATTCTTTTGGTAGGCATTCCTTGACCCCTAATCAGTTAAACAACCAACTGATTAGGGGTCAAATCTTGAAATCTTGAGGGTCTTGTGGCCAACAGCGTCTTTTGCCCTCCGAAAGCACAATTTTGATGCTTCCCTTGAACCCTGATAATTGAGTCAATAATTTCCAAAATCCAAAAAACAATTTTTGTAGGGCCCATGATCAATTAAATAACAATTTTTTCCCTACAAAAGATCAATGTTTTGTGAGGCATCCCGTGAACCCTAATCCATTAGGACAATTGTTTGGGAACCCATAATCAATTAAGGAACAATTGTCAACCCCCCCAAATTAAAACAAATTTTACCTGATGCACTGATTGTTGCTGATGTTCACGAAGCGCATGATGCCGTAATAGATTCTGTTGATGTAGAAAGAGTTTGTGCTGTTGATATTGTTGTATCTGTGCGGGACTTGGCGTTTGATAGGAATTCTGTGCATTCGGTATTGTAGTGTACGCCTGTTGCAGTCGGCTCTCACTAAACGGTGAAGCGGCTGTTGCAGTTTTCTCGAATTGCAATGGACGTTGTTGATAATTCGGCGTTGGTAAATGGCCGAAACGATAGGCCTATAAAAAAAAAACGAAAAATCTGTTTATAATAAATCGACAACTTTCGAATAAAGCGTATCCCAAGCCAGCAACTTCCATGACCCCTTTAAAATGAAAAGTTCCAAACAAAAGTGGTAAGCCTATAAACATATAGTTGATATACCAAGTTTAACTAAAAACATTCCTATTTTTCGAAGGAGCCACAAATTTCATAAAACTAGCTAATATAATTTTTTTTGAAAATTCGTATAAAAGTGATAGGCATACACAATCTGTGCTGTTAGCATTCCAAGTTTAAAGAAAAATCATTATAGTAGTTTTCGAGTAAATTCCCCCAAAAAAACTGCTCTGTGAAGTCGCACTTCCGGCTTCTTATGTATATATTAATACTGCACAGGTGGTAGAACCACATATTGTACTGAAGTGGACCTCAGAACCTACCAAAATAAAAATCAATTTTACCGTGAAAAATGCTTCAAATAAAACTGATGTCATTTATGTGTGTAGATAGTATACGAAGTTTAAAGAAAATCGTTGGAGCCGTTTTCAACAAGAAAATCGCGAAAAACTGAAAGGAAAAATCAAGTATAGTCGCATTTCCGGTTGATGGACTTTCGTAATCAGGGAACCTCAACAGGTATTTCCGGTAAAAACTCAATTTGAACAATTTGACACGATGAAATTACCTGTTGAGAAGATTGTAGCGGTACTGGCTGGGAGTTTGGAATCCTCTTCGCATTGCTTGGGATGAATTGTGCCGGTGGCTGTCCTTGTGAATGGTACGGTGGGGGTTGTCTCTTAAAGTAATGACCTTTTGTTGTTTCAGTAGATTCTGCGCTTTCCGTTTCCTCTCTACGATCTGCGGAGCTTTCTTTCACCTAGACAATAGTCAAATATTTTATTATTACTGTGAACTAGACTGAGATTTGAAGAGTTTCCCATTATTTAGATCAAACTGGTTGGCCTAGATCCTGTTTTTTTAATCTATGATGGACAAATCCAGAGAGTGAATTATTCCGAGATAAAACGAGGCATGGACGGTCCAACTTGATAGTCGTGGTCCAAAAAGCCAAATGCTAAGATAAAGGGGCTATCAGATTAGTTTCTGGATTTTGGGGTCTGTTTAATTAGACGTAGGAGGGCAAAGCTCAGAAAAACCTGTACAGACTAATTCGCTTATAACCTGAAGGCCCGAAATATCCAGACTAAAGAAAAACCTCCTTTTGGCTATTAATTCTCGTGACGATGCCCAAGCAGTCACATACAACAGTCTTGAAGTGACTTGGTAGGAACTGATGGTTCCGTAGAGCAGCCTGGCTGTCAATGAAGATGAAAACGCCGGAATATATTACTTAGTATTTCCCCCCCCCATCTTATTGTCTCTGCAGCACAGACAATTTTTGGGACTAACTCTACCTGAATCACACCTCGGATTAGCCCCGGCTCAACACACCATTTTCCGTCCTGGAGTCATCGATGGATTATCACGTAGAGTCGCCTAATATTGGCGGTCCATGTTTCCCAAGCCTCTCTGTCCGCTATAAACAAAACTTTGCTTTGTAGGACTTGTCAAAAGTTTGGGCAGGCTTAAAGCTGAGTTTATCCCCAACTCCACTATGCCTAGAACAGTGTTTGCTCCTTCAGTAAACTAAGTGCCATGCCTTTGGTGCAAATTTGAAGTAGATGTAAATTTAAAAGAATCACCAAGGGTGCCGGGGGGGATGGTCCTACAACGCCTGTTGCGCTCGGGCAAGCAAACCTTTCTACACCACTGACGGCTCCAAACCCTCCGGTTTGCAAGGTTTTTTTTTTCTGCTGCTGGGGCACTGATGGTCTAGATCCATAGTGTCATCCTGGAGCTTAAGCCGCAGCTAATCGCACACACAGCCGTTTACGTCTACCAAAAGCGATTTTGGTTTGTGTGTAATAAAATTTTAATGAAAATCCCCTATCAGCATTTGGTCAAAATTGTCTCCAAAATCTTCCATGGCAAAGGGAATTCTCACTCCCCCAAGTATTGGCTGTCGTTCCAGATCTCGCAAGTTCGTCTTTCTTGTGAAGAAGACTTCTTTGATTTTTGTTGGGGTTAACGGAGAGATAAACTATCCAGAATAATATATCACAGACACAGAATCCTCCCTGGTTTTCCGTTCCAGGACAAGCTCTCCGGAAGAAAGTGGTGTTTTTGGTGAAACTATATTTGAAGGCATTAAAAAAATAATAATAATTACAAAATTGAAGAAACCAACCTCCGAACCAAAGGTGATCTTCAGTGCAGAACCATGATAGATTTCTGAATCAGGACGGATTATAGTCCTCAAGGTAGTTGTTGGCGGTGCTGGTGATGTCCTAACGTGGTCTTCTTCCACTTGCCTTTCTGTGGCCAAATGTTCATTCTCTATAATTTCCGAGACATGTGGCGTCAAAGCCGGTATCGGTGCTTCATATATCACATCATTCTCTTTATGCGGATTTTTTTTATATTTTATATAGAATACTTGTACTGGTTCTTTAGTTGTAGTGATGGATGCCAATGTTGGCCGTGGTGTAGTTGGCAGGCTTTCATTTGATTCCTTGATTATGATTTCAATAATCGGCTCCGGTTCTGAATAATACTGGTAGGGATCGTATCTGCGCAAAAGAGTCAAAACTGTGAAAAGAAAAAAAAAAACATACTAAAATAGTCCCAAATAAAATTGATGGGCCTATAGATCTGTGCAGTTAGCATTCCAAGTTTAAAGGAAATCGTTGTAGCCGTATTCGAGAAAAGTCCCGAAAACTTAAAAACCTATTCTGTAAAGTTGCGCTTCCGGTAAACAGATATTCTTACTGGGGTGTAACAGAAGTCTTTACGTTTCTGGCTATTTTACAAAACACCAGACTTACCAGTTTCAATGCCCGCAAGGGGTATCTATTGCATGCAGTTACTTGGGAAGGAGCGACCCCACGGGTTACCACAGCTCAGTACACCATGCAGTTTATCAGAACAGTACAAAATACACTTAAACTACATACACTCTACACTTTTCAGACAAGGACAAACACAGTACACAAACTAGGGTACCCTCCATCCCTAGTTAATTGGCGAAAGCCACAGAAGAAGGAAGGGATTAGCTCAGTGGTAGCGCGCTGGACTAGCAACGCGCAGGTGCCGGGTTCGAATCCAGCATGCTGCTCTGAGATTTTCTCTTCCCAGAAGCCTCTACAACTCCCTGTCCGGTGATGGGCAGTGTTGTCTGTAGCTAGAGAACATTGCTTGGAGGCCGGGGCTGTGCATTGGAGAAGGCTGCGGGGGGTACAATAGATCTTTCAGGTCGCAGTGCAATAATCCCCTACAACAATCTACAATCTACCAGTTTCAAAGTATAATCCATTGTTAGTCATCACTTCAACCCATTTCTGTGCCAATAATTCCATTCCTCTTTGGTACCACGAAGGTTCTTTCGGCGCACGAGCTGCTTTCACCTCCTCATCCGTAATAAAATTTTTATCCCGCAAAAATTGAGCCATAGATCCTGGAATAAGTGGTAGTCCAAAGGAGCGTGGTCCAGGGCTATAAGCAGGGTAAGGAAGAAGTTCAAATTCCAGCTCATTAATTTTTGAGCCAGTCTGATCGCGAAGTGTGTGGTCTTGCATTATCTTCCTGTTGACTAAAGAGAGATCATTTTCGGAGGCAAGAACAGCATGGACCCTATCCAACTGTGCTGAATAGAGTTCAGATTTGATAGCTCGCCCATCGGGAACCAAGTCAAAATGCACCACTCCTTCAAAGTTCCACCACACGCAGAGCACCAAACTTTTTTGCAAACCTTCGAGGACAAAGGAAGACTGGCCAGGGCATAACCCACTGTTTTTGCATAATTGGGCTTTCATATACTTTCGGAAAATCTTAAGGGAACTGTAGCGTTATATTTTCATCTTCAGCATAATCTATGATTTCATCGCCTAGGTACATAACATTAATTACACATTAGAAGGACTGATATAATTCCAATTTTGAAAAGAAAATCGGTTAACCGGAAGTACAACTATACACAATAGGTTTTTGAGTTTTTTGAAAGACATTTTTCCGAAAAAAATTTATTTTGGGTGTTTGTCTGCCAGTGAAGTTTAAATTTAAACTGCACACAAGCTTTGTTGGTTTTGACAGAGGGCGCTCCCACACACAAGTATAACCCCTATCACCTTTTTACATGGCCAGCGCCCAAAGTTTTAAACGTTGCAATTTTAAAGAAAATTGGGTTATTAAATTGTATTAATTGGTGTAAGAGAAAAGCTCTGTGTAAGTGTTTTGCGCCAAATTTTTCTTTTCTTACTCAAAAATTGAGACAAAAAAATGTATTTCTAGTAAAAATCCTGTTTTACATACACACACAAAAACTACCAACACTAATCATACCTATCAGAATAATGATGGTGACTGTATCCAACTAAATTGTTTGTGCCTTCGGCTTGATGGTCAAATAATTTACTAGAATTACTGGCTCGTTTTTCGTACAGTGGATCTCGTTGTGAATACTTAACTAGCGGCTCCATTGGCACCGCATATGGTGGTGCGGCCGGTATCCGTCGGACACCCTTGTTGCTAGCTCCATGTTTCTGCACCGCTTGTTCACCGCCGGCAATACCTGTTGTTAATAACACTGCAGCCACAAATACCTGTCATACAAGAAAAACAAAAATGCCTCCATTCAAAAAAAAATACAAGAATAACTATAATTTGTGCATTTTCAGCAATATCTCCTTAAGCAGTAGTCCTAGAATACGAGCTTCACTTCCCACGTAGCTGGTATTTCAGCAATATCTCCTTAAGGAGTAATCCTATCTAAAAATATCACAGAACATAAATTGTAGTAAATTTTCTTCTCTACAATTTTAGTTCTATATAGTTTTATCATAGAGTCAATATTAACCAAGATATGAGCTAAAATATTGGGAGCTTCACCTCCCACCTAGCTGGTATTTCATCAATATCTCCTTAAGGAGTAGTCCTATCTAAAAATACTACAGAACGTAAATTATAGTAAATTTAATTCTCTACAATTTTAGTTCTATACAGTTTTATCATAGGGTTAATATTAACCAAGATATGAGCTAAAATATTGGAAGCTTCACCTTCCACCTAACTGGTATTTCATCAATATCTCCTTAGGAGTCCTATCTAAAAATAGCACAGAACATAAATTGTAGTAAATTTAATTTTCTACAATCTTACTTCTATACAATTTCATCTTAGAGTTAATATTAACCAAGCTAAAATATTGGAAGCTTCACCCTCCACCTAACTGGTATTTCAGCAATATCTCCTTAAGGAGTAGTCCTATCTAAAAATATCACAGAACATAAATTGTAGTAAATTTTCTTCTCTACAATTTTAGTTCTATATAGTTTTATCATAGAGTCAATATTAACCAAGATATGAGCTAAAATATTGGGAGCTTCACCTCCCACCTAGCTGGTATTTCATCAATATCTCCTTAAGGAGTAGTCCTATCTAAAAATACTACAGAACGTAAATTATAGTAAATTTAATTCTCTACAATTTTAGTTCTATACAGTTTTATCATAGGGTTAATATTAACCAAGATATGAGCTAAAATATTGGAAGCTTCACCTTCCACCTAACTGGTATTTCATCAATATCTCCTTAGGAGTCCTATCTAAAAATAGCACAGAACATAAATTGTAGTAAATTTAATTTTCTACAATCTTACTTCTATACAATTTCATCTTAGAGTTAATATTAACCAAGCTAAAATATTGGAAGCTTCATCCTCCACCTAACTGGTATTTCAGCGAATATCTCCTTAAGGAGTAGTCCTATCTAAAAATACAACAGAACATAAATTGTAATAAATTTAATTCTTTGTTGTGGTGGTTGGTTCCGCAGAGCTGGAAAGCATCAGAGACATTTTCCGTGCTAGCCTGCTTCATTTTGTGGTCATCGACCGGTTTCGGGCGTTCGCCCATCTTCAGGATGCGTTTTTCAGACAGTGTGCCAACACAGACTCGTACCGAGACTTAGTTTCACACTAACTCAGACAACAGAGTTAGTGTGAAACTAAGTCTCTGTACGAGTCTGTGTTGGCACACTGTCTGAAAAACGCATCCTGAAGATGGGCGAACGCCCGAAACCGGTCGATGACCACAAAATGAAGTAGGCTACCACGGAAAATGTCTCTGAAAATTTAATTCTGTTTAAGTTTAGTTCTGTACAATTTTATCATAGAGTTAATAATGGTGCACCACTTTCACAGTATGAGTTGTATGATTAGGCCGTTGTGTTAGTATCAGGTTTATTGAAGTGTTCTGTTTACGTAAGTTTTGTATTGTAGTGGGAGGTGTAACCTACTTTTACACAGTTCCTTTCCCTAAAACTGCTTGCAGTCCGACCTTCACACTGATCTCTTAAGAAGATTTGGATCTTATATCTCCATTACTACATGTTGTCTGTATTTTTACTTTCTTTTTCTAGTAGAAGAGGATGTAATAGATTTTTCTGAGATTAAATATAAGTTTTTTGGTCCATAAAATTACGATTTGTGATTAATTATTTGTATAGGTATTATTACAGTTTACAAACTTTTATATATAACAAATGAGCTGCATTTCCGGTTAAGCGATTTTCTTCAAATTTGGAATTCTATCAATGTTTTTATTAATATTATTTAGGTGGTATTTTAGAGGAAAGAATGTCGCTACTGTTACCCCAGAACCCCATGCTTCAAATGATGTTGCAAATAAATAACAGTGAAAGGTATATATGTATGCAGATAGTATACTTAGTTTAAAGAAAATCTTTGGGGCCGTTTTCGAGAAAATTACGAAAAGATAATAAAAAAAAACATTCATTAGCACATCTGTGTATTATTTCGCTAAAAACCTTTTTGTGAAGCTCCAATGATTTTTTTTTCCAAATTTGAACGATAGAATTTCAAATTTGAAGAAAATATGTGGTCTAATTGTTATGCGGTATTTGAGACGTTAAATTTCGACTGGCATAACTAGCGGCTCCCTTCTGTACTAAAATGTAAACACTTCTACTACCTGCCTGGGGTATGTACTTAAACCTCGCAAACTATTTCCAGAAAAAAAATCTGGTGTGAAACACTCACACAACTTTCTCTTACTCCTGTTCTCAAAATTATAAAATTGACAAATGTTATAGTTTGTGTACCAAATATAACGAAATTCGTCAACTAATTTTCTTGAAACTTAGAATTTTGGCCATCTATTTATTTCTAATTAATTTTGTTTGGATGATAGAATTGTATAATCAACTATGATACCACTTTAGAGGAAGCAGTAACCCTACCCTTCCCCTAAAAGTGCCCTTAAATGAATTTTTCCAGGGAAATGTCTTAAATAAAAAATGTAGATTTTTGCATTTTTGTTTATATACGAAGTTTCAAGAAAATCGTCGGAGCCATTTTTGAGAAAATCGCGAAAAACTGAAGAAATCATTTAGTAAAGTGTTAGACGCACTTCCGGATATCAGATTTTTTCAAACTCGGAATTTCAACAACATATTTAATTCTAATTAATATTATTTAGATGACAGAATTGTCTAATAAACTGAAATAGCAGTTAAGATGAAAACCTAAACCCCACCTCTCCCCCAGAAATGCCCTTAAATGAATTTTCCCGGAGAAATGTTTCAAATAAAAGTTGTAGCTCTTTGTATGTGTAGTTGATATACTCTGTTTTAAGAAAATCGTTGGGAGCCATTTTTGAAAAAAACGCAAAAAGTAAAAAAAAAAAAACAAACAAGTAAGTGGTACTTCCGGTTGAGGAATTTTTGACAGACTGACCCACTGTCAGATCCCATGGTGATACCTATAACGGAATATCAAGTTTCAACCTTCTACGGTTTTTCGTTTTTGAGCTATGCTGTTTCACTACACACACCACACAAACCATTTGCTAAAAACTACTTTTTGGACTCAGCGACCTCAAAACGGTATTTCCGGTGAAAACTCATATCGAAAATTTGACACGATTAACATACTTCCTCTTACTAGGAGTAAGAGAAAGTAAAAAAACCGTACAGCTCTACTAAATATTAATATACAGAACTGAATTATCGATTTTTTTTTAAGAAAAAATAAAAATTATTAAATTCAAAGAAAATCCGAATTAATCGAAACTGACCGAATTTACAGAATATTTAGTTTGTAGACCATTTGACCATTTTGGGGATTTTTCGGGAAAAAATTTAATTTTCTGATGGTTGTGAACGTAATCATATCACATCCAAAACTGCCAAGAATTGCACTCACTGTTCCTCGCATAGCATATACATTACAAAACAAGACAGACTTGTTCAAATATTAACTACTAGATCGCAGCACTAAACATTAATACAGGTTGTTACTACACAAGCAAGATGATGATAATTAATGCAGTTAATTGCCTTTGAATGAAAGTAAAAATGCAATTAAAATTAAAAATAATTATTATTATAAAATCTCACTTTTTTTAAAACTTCATAGTTAATATTAACCTCTGTGATAAAATTTAATAAAACTAAAATTGTAGGGTATTAAATTTACTACAATTTATGATCTGTGGTATTTTTTGATAGGACTACTCCTTAAGGAGATATTGCTGAAAATACCAGCTATGTGGGAAGTGAAGCTACAGTATTTTAGCTCATATCTTGGTTAATATTAACTCTATGATAAAATTGTACAGAACTAAAATTAAACAGAATTAAATTTATTACAATTTATGTTCTGTGGTATTTTTAGATAGGACTGCCCCTTAAGGAGATATTGATGAAATACCAGTTAGGTGGAAGGTGAAGCTTCCAATATTTTAGCTCATACCTTGGTTAATATAAACTCTATGATAAAAGTGCATAGAACAAAAATTGTAGAGAATTAAATTTACTACAACTTATGTTCTGTGGTATTTTTAGATAGGAGTACTCCTTAAGGAGATATTGCTGAAAATACCAGCTATGTGGGAAGTGAAGCTACAGTATTTTAGCACATATCTTGGATAATATTAACTATATGAAAAAACTGTATATAATAAAATTGTAGAGAATTAAATTTACTACAATTTATGTTCTATGGTATTTTTAGATAGGACTACACCTTAAGGAGATATTGCTGAAAATACCAGCTAAGTGGGATGTGAAGCTCCCAATATTTTAGCTCGTAACTTAGTTAGTATTAACATTAACTTCTATATTATAATGTGTAAAGGTATAATTATAAAGAAAAATAAAGAAATAAAAAAAACTTTATTTTAAATAAAATTAGGAGAGAAATAGTTCTTGGCTGTGTTTAGGATAATAAAAAAAAAAGTAAAAAATTAAAAATCGACTTGTTTGATTGCAGTGAAAGTTTTTGGTCGGTTTGTCATTACGTGTTGGTATGTTTGGTTTGTCATCATTTCTCTGTTTGGGAAATTAAACAGCTAACTAATTTAAATTCATAATAAAAAAAAAAATACGTTAAACTTTTCTTTTTGTAATTGATATTATTACCTTGAAAATATACTACGGAGTATTTTAGTTTAGAAAGAACTTTACTAGTCCGTGTAAAATTGAATTATACAGTGTGGAAAAGTGCCGTGAAGATTTCCACCAGAAGAGGAAAACAACGTCAGTCACTACCCGCCTCACCCAACCCCCATTTTAACCTCAGAAAACCCTTTAAAATCAATTTTTTTTTTTCAGTAAAATGTTTCAAATAAAAGTGATACGTTTCTATCTATGCAGCAAGCATTCCAAGTTTAAAGGAAATCGTTGTGACCGTTTTGCGAGAAAATTCAAAAAAAAAAAGTCAAAAACTTATTCTGTAAATTCGCACTTCTGGTTAAATGATTTTCTTCAAATTTGGAATTCTGGTAATGTTTCTATCGTGTATTAACATTATATAGGTGGTAGAGCCATACAATGTACTGAAGTGGTACTTTAGAGGTAAGCTTAATGTTACTGTTTACTTAAAACCCCGATGCTTTTAAAGTTCCCTATTACAGGTTTTTATTTCTGACAGGCTTTTGTTTTCCATGTATGTTACAGTATCAGGTTACCTTCGAGGAAAGATTGGTTAAAACGTGATCCGTTTGGTGTGATACCTGGATAACTATCTCCAATGTTACACAGTCTGGAGCTGTGGTCTTTTTTGAGAGAGGAGATCACGTGGTATTATCTCTTACTGAATGGATCCCTGTTTTCCAGGCTGAGATTTATGGTTATTCTTTGTTGTATTTTGGATGAGAGGGTATGTAACACTAACTTAAAAGGTGTTCTGTATCTGTTTGGACAGTCAAAGCTGCGTTGAAAGCAGGCTGAGTTTATGTGTCTTCACTTCCAAGTTGGTGCTAGAGGTTGTTCTAAAAGAGCTTTCTTCCTTGAAGGGTGCTACTTCTAGTCTGGGTAAACAGGTCATATGGGAATGAGGAGGTGGATAGGTTGGTGCCAAATTAGGAGGCGCCTTTGTCCCTTTCATTGGTCCCGAGCTACCAGTTGATCTGTCTTTGGACACATGTCTGTCTAAGCTTTTCTAGTCATAGATAGTTTCACAGCATTCATCCCTAAGGATGAGTTCAAAGGATTTGCTTAAGATACTCACTGGGCGGTCCGGACAGGGTTATTAGTGAGATGTTGCTGTGTTTTTCACAGGGAACCTCTCACCGGATCCCTTACTGGTAACATTGTGGTTTAAGGAGACACCTTTACCTGTGAGACAGAGGAAGATACAACCATCCATCTTATGACAGACTGCTTGTTAGGAAATTAAGTTCCAAGAAAGGTCGGAACTGGATATCTGTGGAAGAGTTTGGGCTATTTATCTTTAAGGTTAGTGTCCGATTTGTTCAGAATGCGGTGAAATCTTAAGATGGGTTAGTCCTGGGTCTGAAATTTTTGTTCTAGTAGGGCTTTGGATAGCGTAGGGTTTGGTTTCTCCCAAAGAGGAATAATAATTCCTCAGAACCCCGCAAAAAAAAAACCCATTCAGTAAACTTAAAAATTACACTTCCGGTTGAAATGGATTTTGCCCGAAATCTTCGTGTCAGAAGATTCCGAACCATAACGGAATACCAAATTTCGTGTTTCCTGTGACTATTCGTTTTTGAGATATTTTGTTCACAAGCGCACACATACGATGATAATGGATGATACAGAAAGTGCGATTTTACTGATTAATTTATTTATTTTTTTTTTTTTATTGTTTCGAAAATGGCTTCTATGATATTTCTATAGGCCTATCATTTTTATTTTATTGGCAACATTTTTCTAGGAAAATTTGGTTTTTTTGGGGAAAGTTTCCGAAAGAAGCTGGTGACTCTATAGGCTACCCCCACTCTAAGGTGCCATTTCCCCGTCCACAAAATACCATCCAATTAAAAATTATCCAATGCGTAGTGTAGGAAGCTGAAATTTGATATTCCGTTTAGTACTACCACCGCATCTGACATCATGATATCCGGTGCAAAATACATCTAAACAGGAAGTGCGACTTTACTAAATTCAATTATTCGCCAAATTGTCTTTAAACTTCGTAAACACACAAATACCGATCACACTTATTTGAAACTTTTTCCCGGGAAAATTGCAATTTTTGGGCGGGGTTCTCAGGTGACAGTAGCTTTATGCTTTCCTCTAAAGTACTACTTCAGTATAATACATGGTTTTTACCACTTACATAATATTAATGCACACTAGGAATAAAGAGAAAGTATCAATGAATACCACAAGATATTAAACTAATGAAAGACTAAGTGTCCCATTTTGTCGCTGAGTATACATTACCAAAATGTCGGTTTAAAGAAAAATCGGTTAACCGGAAGACCGTTTTTTACTTTTACTGAACAGGTTTTCCATTTTTCTGCAATTTGCAGAGTAGGTGGAGACTAATCATGGAGCTTTGACACGCCTTTTAATCATGTCCCATAGATGAAATATAGGATTCATGTGTCCCGGAAAGCAATGCAGGCCAAATAGATCACATTTATACCGGATTTCCTCCAAGAAGCGGCGTGACAACTCTAGCTATGTGTGGTCTGGGGCCGTTATCGTTGCATTATCATGAAACTATCCAAGGGATAAATGGAGCAAACTGTATGAATGCCTCCTAGGAAGAACTTCTTCAACATATCTAGCAGCGGTCATTGCGACCATTTTGAACAACAATTAACTCGGTGTGTGGCTCCAAACTTATCCCACACCCCAGACTATAATTGATTGTCGTTGAAAAGGAGGTCTTCCGCTAGTAGTACATTGAAGGGGAAGCGCAATCCCTGCCTTCTTCACACACAAATTCGACCGTCTGAAGTATACAGAGCAAATCGTGATTCATCTGTGAAGAGAACAGCTACCTCATTGCTCTGCAGTCTCTTAGCCAACAGACCTACTACTGCCTAGAACTGAAAGCGAAAGAAATCGGTCGCCCCAATTTCCATTAAACTTTAGAATGCTTACTGCAAAGATAGGAACTTAAATTTTATTGGGGTATTGTGTGGGAGCATTTGTCAGGTACTTTAAATTTTAATTTTTTCACAAGCTTTCTTAGTTTTTGAAATCTAGCACTATTGCTTTCACTTACTCCTAGTAAGAGGAAGTATTGTAATCGTGTCAAACTTTCGATATCGAGTTTTCACCAGAAATATCCATTTTGAGGTCCCCTGAGTCCAAAAAAGTGGTTGTTAGCACATGGTCTGTGTGTATGTGTGTGTCTGTGTATATGTATGTGAACAGCATAGCTCAGAAAAACCGTAGAAAGTTGAAACCTTATATTCCGTTTAGGTATTACCATGGGATCTGTCAGTGTTCTGTCAAAATTCCTCGACCGCAAGTATCACATTACTAGTTTGTTTTTTTACTTTTTTGCGATTTTCTCAAAAATGGCGCCGACAATTTTCTTCCCTTCCAACTAACTGATATATTAACTCCATACCAAGAAGCGTAACAACCTTTTCTTTTTGAACAATTTCTCCAGGCAAAGGAAATTCATTTAAGGAGAAGGAGGCACCTTTTGTGGAGGGGTGTTGGGTTAAGGGTTTCATCTATTTCAGTTTAGTATACAATTCTTTCGTCTAAATAATGTTAATAAGAATTAAATAATGTTGTCGACTATCCGGAGTTGTGAAAAAATCAGGATGACCGAAGTGATGCGTTTACCCTTTATCAATGAATTTTTTTCCACTTTTACTACAACCTGAACAGTTTTTTTTTTTTCAGTTTTTTTCTATAACGTTCGTATACCTATTTACACATTTTTAAAAGTGGTATCACATTTTTTTTTTGAAATATTTTTCTTCCTCCAGAATAATTGATTTTTAGGGGGCAGATTACTGGGGTGGAGGGGCAGTGCGTTATGCTTTTCCCTTAAAGTCTTACTTCAGTAAATGAATGGTTTTACCATCTACATAATATTAATACACACTACAAACATTGATAGAGACTAGTGTGGAGAATAGGTGGTGTTATGGTTTTCCTTCAAATTGCTATTTTAGTTTTTATTACACAATTCTATCATCTAAAATAATAATAATAATTAGAAAATAAATGTGTTGTCGGAAATCATGAGTTTGAAGAAAATCGAATAACCGGAAGTGCGTTTTTTTTTTTAAATGAATAGGTTTTTCAGTTTTTTTTGTTGTTTTTTTTTTATTTTCTCTATAAAAATGCCGACCGTTTTTTTTTTAAACACTAATAAAGAATTGTTAAGTACGAACAAAATTTGCGATTTCGCAGAAAGGAGAAAGTCGTGTGAGTGTTTCACACCAGATTTTTTTTTTTTTTTTGTATTGAAAGTACAATAAATTTGAACTTACCTTTAAATTGGACATTTTAGAGTTGATGTCAAAATTAAAAATAATAATAGATTAAATAGGTTTTAGTCTAGGATGGAGGATGCGAACTACCAAAGAAATGATAAAATAAAGTAAACGAATTATCTCTGCCAGGTCCAGATCGCACTGCTATAGCAAACGGTGAACACAGGTCCACTCCGACAAACTTTCTATTACCCTCTAATATTATATCTTAACTTGCATTTCAATTCTATTACCCCTTCTCTACACACAGACAGACATATATATATAATCTGTAAACAATTCCCATCCCCCCACCACATTAAACTCTAACAAACCCCTACTTAACAGTAAAATTTCTTTCTAAATCAAATAAAAACCTTATTTGAATAAATAAACAAAAAACTGATGTTTAACACCCACAACTAACTTTCTCTTACTGCAGCGATTACATAACACCCCCACCCCACCGCAAACCACAAAACTGCACCAAAAAAAAAAACACACAAACATTCAAGTAAAAACCGCACTTCCGGTTAACCAATTTTCTTCAAAATCAGAATTTCAACGACATATTTAATTTTAATTAATAAAGTTTAGTTGATAGAATTGTATAATAATCTGAAATAGCACTTTAGAGAGAGCCATAACCCCCAACACACCCCCAAAAGTACCCTTAAATGAATTTTCCCCAGGGAAATGTTTCAAATAAAAATTATAATTCTTAATATGTGTAGTTGATACATAAAGTTTAAAGAAAAATCGTTTGGAACAATTTTCGAAAAAAGTGAAAAATAAAACATTCAGTAAAGTGGTACTTCCGGTTGTGGAATTTTGACACATAACTTACGATCAGATCGTATGGTGATACATAAATGGGGAATATCAAGTTTGAATGTTTCTGCTATTTTTATTTTCTCTTACTCATCATAGTAAGAGGAAGTATTGTAATCGTGTCAAATTTCATATCGAGTTTTTCACACGGAAATCTATTATCCGTTTTGAGGTCCCCTGAGGGAGTCCAAAAAAGAGTTTTTATCTTTAGCATATGTGTTTGTGGGTGTGTTTGTGTGTGTGTGATGTGTGTATGTAATTGAATGTTGAAGTGACCCAAGCATAGCTCAAAAACGAAAAACCGTAGAAAGTTCAAACTTGATATTCCTGTTTAGGTATCACCATGGGATCTGATAGTACGTTATCTGTCAAAAATCCTTAACCGGAAGTACCACTTTACAAGTTGTTTTTTTTTACTTTTTTACGATATTCTCGAAAATAGCTTCGACAATTTTCTTTAAACTCGGTATATAAACTGCTCTACAAAGATATACAACTTTTATTTGAAACATTTCTCCGGGAAAATTCATTTAAGGGCACTTTTGAGGGACGGGGGTGGGGTTATGTGTTTTTCTCTAAAAGTTCTATCATAGTTTGATTATACAATTCTACCATCCAAACAAAATTGATTTAGAAATAAATAGATTCGCCAAAATTCCGAGTTCTAAGGAAATTAGTAAACCGGAAGTGCGCTTTTACTGAACAGTTTTTTTCAGTTTTCGACGAATTTATTTAATTAAATTTGTTACATAAACTATAAAATTTGTCAAATACAATTTTGAGAAATGGAGTAAGAGAAATTTGTGTGTGTTTCACACCAGATTTTTTTTTTTTTTTGGACTCAAGGGATCTCTTACAAACACTTCCCCTCTTAAAAACATTTCACATAACATTCTCTTACTGCAGTTTACGTAACACCCCCACCACCAAGTTCCCAACAAAAAGTGATAGGTCTCTGTATTTCATAGTTAGTGTAAACCAATTTAATGTGAACATCCATCCGGTATTTATTAATGGTTTATAAAACTTGTAAAAATTGTACAGTAAAGATACAGCACTTCCGGTCAACCGTTTTTTTTTTCTTTTCTTAAAACTCGGAATTTTGGCAACATATTTAATTCTAATTAATATTACTTAGATGATCGAATTTATGTAAATAAACTGAAATAGCACTTTAGAGGATAACCTAATCTCAGCCTCTCCTCCCCCCCCAAAATACGTTTAAATGAATTTGCCAGAGAAATGTTTCAAATAAAAGTTGTAGTTCTTTATATGTGTAGTTGATATACCAAGTTTAAAGAAAATCGCATTATATTCGAAAAATATTGCGGGGCTGAGGCCACTCTAAGATTTTCCTGGAGGGCCCCTCAATAATTCGCATAAACTATCTCCTCGGTAGAACGAAAGTGGAGCTATGAAGGATTACTGCCCTAGCTACAGGGCATTGCCTTTTACGGAAACATCTGCATAATATGGGTCTCTCTGCGGACCCATTTTGCAGGAAATGCGGACAAAAGGATGCGGACACCGTTTCACCTTCTTGGAGAAACACTATGCTCGCAGACGATTCCTGAAATTTAGCGTCCACAATTTGATGCCGAAGGCGGGATCAGAAATTCCACTCGCATTAGCCCTGGCGATTTTGTAATGATACAGGGCTGATGTGAAGCGTTTATACGGGGTGCACAATGGGCCCAGGTGTGGTCTTTAATGCTGAACCTCCATTTGGAGGCCCCAAATTACTAGATTAGATTAGATTACTGTCGAATTCCATGGTGATACCTAAACGGGAATATAAAGTTTGAACTTTTCGCAACTTTTCGTTTTTTAGTGTTAAATTTGAGCAATAAAATGCAACATTTTTTTTGGATTCAGGGGACCTTAAACCGTATATTTCCGGTAAAAAACTAAAAATCGACAATTGATACGGACTTAAAGCTTGTGCAAAATTTAAATTTAAACTATTATTATTATTATTCAAGGAAGGGGAGGGCGAAACCCTACGCTATCCAAAGCCTCCCTGGGCCCCATATAGCCTAAAGAATAACAACTACTGGGTCTGGAACAAAAGTCCAGGCCCAGGTTTTACCCATCTAAGTTTCACCACAGACCGAACAAATCGGACCAAAACCTTAAAAGGACATAGCTTAAGATCCTCTACCAATATCCTATTCCGGCCGAAGGTCCTAAACCTAATCTCCTCACAGCCCAAACAATCCGTCATTAGATGCATGGGTGTTTCCTCCTCCGTCTCAACAAACTCTACAAAAGGGGTCAGGCATGAGTCCCATTGTATAGAGATGTCTCCTTAAGCCACAATGCCCAGTGAGGAAGGCAACCAGATGCCTGAGAGAGGTCCGTGAAAGACATCGGATACCGCTATTCAAAGCTCCGTCCGGACACCCAATGAGCATCTTAGACTGCCGACAACCCACTGCACTCATCCATAATGGATGAGTGCTGTGAGGTCATCCACGTCTGGAAGCCTGACAAACATGTGCCAGAAGACACACCAACAGCAGGCTCAGTACCAATGAAAGGGAGAGGCGCCTGATTTGGCAAACTATCCATCCACCTCCTCATTCCCCATATGACCTGGAACCCAGACCAGAAGCAATCCTTCAATGAAGAAAGATCTTCCAGTCTTTTAGAACATTCAAACACGAAATTTAAACTAGCTGACAGACAGACCACAAATACCTGAAAAAATCATTTTTTTTTTTTTTTTTAGAAAATATATTAACAAATAAAAGTGATAGGCATTTATGTGTATAGACAGTATACGAAGTTTAAAGAAAATCGTTGGAACCGTTTTCAGGAAAATCACGAAAAACCGAGAAAAAAATCTGGTGTGAAACACTCACACAACTTTCTCTTACTCCAGTTCTCAAATATTGTAATTGACAAATTTTATAGTTTGTGTACCAAATTTAATGAAATTCGTCGAAAACTGAGAGAAACTGTTCAGTAAAAGCGCACTTCCGCTTTACTAATTTTCAAGAAACTCGGAATTTTGGCGATTCTATTTATTTCTAATTAATTTTGTTTGGATGATAGAATTGTATAATCAACTATGATAGCACTTTAGAGAAAAACATAACCCCACTACCCCCTCCCCTAAAAGTGCCCTTAAATGAATTTTCCCAGATAAATGTTTAAATGAAGTTGCAGATCTTTGTATGTGTAGTTTATATACGTAGTTTCAAGAAAATCGTCGGAGCCATTTTTTGAGAAAATCGCGAAAAAGTGAAAAATTCATTTAGTAAAGTGGTAAAGTAAACGCACATCCGGTCATCCGATTTTTTTTTCAAACTCGGAATTTCAACAATATATTTAATATTAATTAATATTATTTAGATGACAGAATTATCTAACAGACTGAAATAGCGCTTTAGAGAAAACCGTAACCCCACCCTCTCCCCCAAAAGTACTTAAATGAATTTTCCCGGAGAAATGTTTCAAATAAAAGTTGTAGCTGTTTAAATGTGTAGTTGATGTACCAAGTTTCAAGAAAATCGTTGGAACATTTTTGAGAAAAATCGGAAAAAATTATAAAAACTAACTTGTAAAGTGGTACTTTCCTGGTTGTGGAATTTTGACAGATAACGTACAGTCAGATCCAATGGTGATACCTAAACGGAATATCAAGTTTCAACTTTCTACGGTTTTTCATTTTTAAGCTATGCTCAGACACACAAACCATTTTCTAAAAACCATTTTTTTTTTGCTCAGGGGACCTCAAAGCGGTTATTTCCAGTGAAAACTCGATATCGAAAATTTGACTCGATTACAATACTTCCTCCTTACTACGGAGTAAGAGAAAGTAAAAATCAATGAAGTCGTACTTACGTGTTAGATATGCGGTGATGCGTGACTTTAACCGGGAATACCAAGTTTGAACTTCCTGTGACTTTTCGTGTTTGAGATATTCTGTTAAAAAACACACATACGCACAAATAAGACCATTCATGGACCCCCCTCCCCAAAAAAACCATGTATTACCCGATGAAAACTCAATTTCGAAAATCTGGATTCACGATCGCAACACTTCCTCTCTTACTAACCTAAATACCACGTATTCATTAATAATACATATGTTACAAGTTTATTGCAAAATCAAAACAGATATATGGAATCCTTTAGTATGTGAATTTGCAGAGTATGATAACTTATAATTCTATCCAAACTTGGTGCAGTAATTCAAGTGTTCAACTAATGTAAAAAGCCGGAAATAATTACAAGCGTATCAAACTTTTAATACTTCGGAAATACATGTTTTTACAGTGTCGAAAAAAAATATTTGGGTATGAAACACTCATACAATGACGAATTTCATTAAATTTGGTATTAGAATTAGAATGACACAAGGGGGACTCGAACCCAAGCACTGCAGCCTACCCATTGAGGCTTATTGTGCCAACCCCTCAATACCTAGTAGAGGAAGCCCCCCCTCTTCATGAGGTCCAGAACCCTGAAGTACGATTTCCTCCGGTCTCAACGTGCCGAAGACCTCGTACCGCAATCTGCCAATTGCAATGCAATCAAACAACAGGTGAGAGGCCGTCTCCTTCTCCTCCTGCCACAGTCTACACAAGGAGTCCGAATCAACCAATCCTACCTTGTGCAGATGTTTCTTGAACCTACCATTCCCCGTAAACAGGCCCGTTATCAGACAGATCTGATACCTGCTTAAACCCAGGGTCTCTCTGGTCCTTCTTCTACACAGCTCTGACATGACCATTTTGCCGTGTCTTGCCCCAGGACTTAGTCCAGTGACGATTATGTTCTCTCCGAGTCCATTCTCTCAGAGACGCTCCCGCCATACTTTTGGCTATTCCCAGAACAGGTTCCGACCCACAAAAAGGAGTATTCGCTCCATCCCTGGCCAGTTGGCCGGCTAGTTCATTACCTTTAATCTCCTTGTGCCCGGCACACATACCAGCCGAACTTTGTTGTGCCGGGATAACGCCTCCAGGGAGTCTCTGCACACCCTGACTAGGGGGGGAAGTGATTCTGAATGCTCCAGGTGCCTTCAGTGCCGCCTGGCTGTCCGAAATGATGCATATCTCCCTATTCCTAGGGCCCATACGCAAATTCTCCTCAGCACAGATCTTTATTGCATAAACGTCAGCCTGGAATACCGTGGAGTATCCACCGAAGGGCCTCGCAATGAGTACTTCCGGCTTAACTCCATATATACCGGATCCATTTCCGCAGGCCATTTTGGATCCATCCGAAAACCAGGACCCTCCAGTATGGCCTCGTTTTTCCCAACTTTTAGCTCATTCCGTTAAGATCACTTGGAAGGGTAGCTCAAAGTGGAATGTTGGACAGCACTCCTCCCCAGTCATGCTAAAGATAGGGCCAGGGTCAACCTTCTGTGTTATGTCCAACTGCTTGGCCAGGGAGCTCCTTTGCTTCCACTGGCCACTGTTCATTAGTCTGTACGCACTAGCCCTCGCCTCCGCTTGTATCAAAAGATGTAGCGGAGGTAACCCCAGCAGTACTTCCAATGCAGCCATTGGGGCACTGCAAAATGCCCCCGAAATCAGCAGGCACGCCAGCCTTTGCACCCCTGAGAGGTTCTTCCTCGCGACCTCCTGTTCCGTTTTTGGCCCCATAAGTGAAACAGGTATGATAGTCCACGTGTAGAGCCAGTGGGCCATTCTGAGGGAAAGACCACATGTTTTCCCGCAGGCTCTAGTAACTCCACAGAGAGATTTCTTTGCGTTCTGTGTAACAAATTTGGTATACCAACTTATAAAATTTGTCGAATTACAATTTTTCGTAAACTGTAGTAAGAGAAAGTTGTGTGAGTGTTTCACACCTTTAAGTCCCTTGGAGTGTTGAGCATTCATTTCAGGTTATTAGCACGTAATATTATTAAAATTCTAACAAAACTACTTTAATAATATATTATGCAACAATTATGAGACATTACACGCAATAAATTATAATACAAGGTATGCAAAATAATTCAGTTATAGATTCAACCATCTGTAATCTGTTCCTCAATTAATTAGAACATGTGATTTTAGGCGTTACAAATCAAATATTCTGTAATTTTATGTTTGTAATTTTAATATGTAATCTAAATAAAATATATATATATCTACACAGTTCTAATTGATAAATTCTGGATTTTTATTAAGCTAATAATCCTCGTAACAACCTAAAACCGGGACGCTAATCTAAGCCGGCACCTTAAAAGCTTCCATCCATCATTAATATAAAATAATTATGGCTAAAGAAAAAAATTTTTCAAATAAAAGTGACAGGGATATATCTGTACAGTCAGCGATTTCAAGTATAAACAAAAAAAAATCGTTGTAACCGTTTTTAAGAAAATCCCCCCCTCCCACCACAAAACTCAAAACCTAACTTTGTAAAGTTGAACTTCTGGTTAATCAATTTACTTCAAATTTGGAATTCTATTAATGTTTCTAAAATATATTAATATTATATTATATAGCTGGTAGAACCATACATTGTACTGAAGCTATCTACAAGTCAGTCCTTAGATCTGTTGTAACATACGGCTCCAGAGTCATGGACGTTGAAGCATGCCGACTAATTGAAATTGAACGCTGGGAGAGAAAGGTATTGAGAGCGGTCTATATGGACCAGTATCCCAAGATTGGAGTCTAGAGGTGCCTGAGAGAGTTGTACGGGGAAGAGGTCAAGCAGGGAAGGTTGCACTGGATGGGACATGTGTATAGGATGGAGAATAAGAGAGCGCTGGAGACAGCAGACCCTGGAGGCAGCAGACCGAGGTGGGAGACCTAGGCTACGTTGGATATGCGATGTGGTAGAGGATCTGAGAAGATCTGAGCATAAGACAGCGGAGGAGAAAAGCTACACATAGGGAAGCAGGTCAGGTCCTCCACGAGGCCGTAGAACCACAACTGAGTTGAGTTGAGTATATTATAAAGATGATAGGAATCGTGTAAAAAATTGAAATAGCTCTAATGGAAAGCATAACCTCACACCAACGAATTTTCCCAAAGAAAAAAACCCTGTGGCGCAACAGCCCATGAAGGGCCAAGGCTTGCCAGATGGCGATTGGATAGGGGGTGCGTGTGGTAAGTATGCCGCAGTTCCCACGCCGTTTAGTTCCGGCCTTCGCTACCTAGGGTGCTACTAACTGTAGCTTCCAACTTAGGGCGTGGGTATGTGGCGTCACCATCGCCCACCCTTCGGGGTGCAATCAGCCTCTGGCTCTCCAGGTTGTGGCATCCCTCATCCCGACCAATCTTATCCTGATCCTTCCCCCTTGCAGGGTTGTCTGTAATTATCCTGGGTTACTGAACCCCTGTACTTGAGGCAATGGACAGGAATCAGTAGATGGAATCTGTAGATCCATCGGGCGTGCGATCAGTCACGCTAGCTCGTTAGAGTTGAAATACTGAACTACGGGTGCAAGCACCAATTTCCAAGCCAATTGCTTGCAATTGAAGTTGGATTCGTAGTGGCCGTGTTTTAAGTAACAACTCCAATGACCGAGGTCATGAGTTGAGCGGGAGGAGACTCGCAATATAAATTAAACCCCGGTGCCAGCCGGTAGCTGGAAACGCATTTGCTGGGTGTGCGCGGTTCACCACAGCCTGCTAGGGGGTGCCTTCCCTAGCTTCTGAGAGTGAAGTGTGACCACTTTGTGGGATCACTTTGCGCGCTGGTTGAGCGTATCTCAACCTGCCCTTAAATGGGTCAAGCGGGGGTGTGCCTAGGCACTTCCGCCATGCAGAGGTATTGCACTAACAGTCTCTCCATGGAGGTGACATCCCTCTCTAGTTAAACGATCCCGGAACTAGAGAAACACGAGGACTGTTTCCCGGGACTGGGAAACACGAGAGGGTAGGTACGGTCCTAAAACTACCCCCCTATACCAAGAGGAAAGGGGTTCACAGGAAGAATGTAGCTTCCCACTTTTTACCATGATTCTGGGTCAACACCGACTTTGCCCTCACGGAAATCGAACCCTGAATTCTCCCACGAAAGGCGAGAGCGCTAGCCACTAGACCAACGCGTGAGGACTTCCCAAAGAAATGTTTCAAATAAAAGTGATAGGTATTTATGTACATATGTGTTGATAGTATAAGAAAAAGTAGCATTTCCGGTTGATGGATTTTGCTCGAAATCTTCCGTGTCTAATGGCGGTGTTAAGTACCTAAATGCAGTGGCATATTCTGGACAAAATATGAGAGGGTGTGCTGTACTAGTGGGCATCTTCCCATTAAAAAAACAATTAATTCATTTTTCAACCTAATGTAATCAAACAAATTTCTATAGAGCACTGGAAGTTTCATCCAATAGTTGTTCAAGAAACGTCCTTGTATATTTCTGATGATGTAATAAATGGAAATATTCTAGCTTTTCGATCTGAGAAAATCGAAAGTTAATTTGATTAATTATGCAATCTGTTATTTCTATATATAATCGCCGATACTGATTTTGTTTTCAGCTCTATCAGGGCAATGACGTTTTCATCTGAGTAATTTCACTGATGGAAAAGAAATGTTGAGGTCGATATTGTAATATATACTTTCTTGCTACAATAAAGAATATCAAAATCTTTAGATTATACAAAATGTCCAGTATTGAAAATATTACCATAAAAAATATTGTCTCAAATTTCTTTGCAGAAATGCTAGAAACACCACGAGATTGAATATAAAATTTGGATTAAATAAAAGATTAAAACATTTTTTAATTTAACAATGCACCAAAGCTTTAACATACACAGTTTGTGCTTTTCGCATATAGCACGTCCTGACAAAAAAAATAGAACACGCTCCAGGCCACCGTACCTAGAGCATAGCGCCAAAACCGGTGCCTCTGGTCACTTAGCCTTGCCTACATAGTAGACAAGTTACCATCCCTGCCACGAGGAGGCGGACCTCTACATATCCGTCTAGTCCTTCGCATTGCCGCTACTTCGCGAGCAAACTCAGCAAAGTCTTTAAAATTTGTGACACTTTTCGTCAATTCTTTACAATCTCCCGGCCAGTTCTCTCCCCTACTTTACAGCTTGAATTCCATATGGATTCTTGCCTCGTCGAGGAGAGGACATCGGAAGAGAACGTGATACACCGTGTCCCATTCACCGCATTCGCAATTCGGAGAATCTTTCAATCCCAGCTCACGGAGCTTAGAATTGAACTCCCCGTGGCCCGTGAAATATTCGTTACGGTTTGGAATAGCTCTAGCCATCGAATCGACAGTCTGTGATGCAGATTCGGGAAGAACTCATATGTGGTTCTCCCTTTCTCTGCTTCATCTCAGCGTCTTGCCACTTCCCCATCTCGTAGTCTCGGATCTTTTTCTTTGCAAGGGCAGGAGACGTCTGACTGGACAGCTTCTCATCATCAAGAACAAGCATTCCCTTTTTTTTATACTTATGGGTAAGGGCCCTCATCTCTACAAGGAGATCAAGCGGCAACACACCAGCGACCACCGGTAAGGAGACCGTCGATGATGTTGCATAGGCCCCTGTTTCAGAGCACAAAATGGCTCTTTGCATTCTTAATAGTGTGCCGCTGCACGATTGCATGTCCAGCTTGTCAGCCCAACAGGCAGCTGCGTACGCTGCAACGTTCTCTATCACGCCCCTATAAATGGTTAAGGCCACGCTAGTCTTCAGCCCCCACGGGCTACTCTTTTTATTCCCTGATACAAGTTGAGACATCTGGGAGCAACCCACTGAATATGGGGTATAAAAGAAAGCTTCCAATCCAGCAGCACGCCCAGGTACTCAAACGGGGTCACGTGGAGTATTCTGTGATCGTCCATCCTAATCCAGGGAGGACGACTGGGGTGAAGCTTGCCTTTCATTAGCATCACTTTAGACTTCTCGAACGAAATCTGCAGCTTCTCCCCCTGACACCAATTCTTTATCCGGGACACTACAGCGCTAGCGCGCTCCTCTAACTCCGGGCGAGCACGTCCTGACAGCATAAAGAAGGTAGCAGTAATATCCTTTTCACGTGAAGCGTGCTGCTGGTAGATCTCACGACCAAACCCACCAGAGAGAGTAGGGACGTATAATATCAGATCTTCAAAGTAAACATCGTTATATTAATTGACTTTTGCTAAATAAATGCAAATTAATATTTGTAACTCTTAATTACAGGGTCGCACGGCGCACGACTAGCACACCCACAAATCTGCCCCTGCCTAAATGGAATACCAAATTTGAGCTACCTGCGGAGATATTTCGTTTACAAAAAAAAAAAAAAAAAAAACTTACTCCGGCCAACTTCAAAACGTACATTACACAACTTACAGTGTAAAAAACCTGATATCGTAAATTAGATAAGATCGCAATACTACTTCCACTCACAACAATAAGAGAATATAAAGTTATAATTTTCTATTAAAATGTATCCAAATGAAAGTGATAGCCCATTTATTTATTTTTTAGAGAGTGTATTGTTGTTTTTCGAGTATTGTGTAAGAATTTGTGGCATTAGTTATCGTTTAATTTTAAGGTTTTTTTTTTAGAATGTTACTTTGTTAGAATAGTATTTTTTTGTGATGGATGCATTGATTACTGATAATACCTGGTTTATCTTGTTTTTTTAAATAAAAAATAGTGTTATTATTTGAATTTATCTTTTTTATGGTTTTTGTTAAAATGAAATTCTTGTATATAATCTATAATAGTAATAATAAGTAAATTTACCTGGGGTAAAGTGGGATTCGATTCGTTCCTTTATATTTCTTATGCAGTACAAGCTTGACATGTTGAATTATGTAATTTCTTATACATACACGTATATACTTATATATATTTTTTTTTTAATTCGAATGCTCCACATATTCTACACACACACAAAAAAATAAAATAAAACTAATTTTTTTAATAGAAAGTTAAAACATGTAGGACTGGTGGCTTCATAACCCAGTCATAGATAACCTGAACGGAAGGTAAACTATGTAAACAAATATCGTAAGACTCCAATACAACTTTCTCTTACTCCTAGTCAGAGAAAATATTGCGATTTGTGCCAGGTTTTTTTAAATTTGGTTTTCATTGGTAATACATATTTTGAGGTCCATGGAATATGAAAAAAAAGAATCTGGTGTGAAACACTCACACAACTTTCACTTACTGCAACTTACTGAAATGGCAAATTTCTTCACACGCATAATAATAAAAGTTCAGTAAATTTGCTCTAAATTTGGAATTTTTGGCATCACATTTCATTATAATTAATATTATGAACATTAGGATAAAATGATATAATAAACTAAAATAATACGCTTCCCCTAAAACCCCACAACAATTAAATGAATTTTCCCAGAGAAATGTTTCAAATAAAAATTGTACTCTTTATATGTGTAGTTTTCAAATTCCTAGTTAAACAAAAAAATCGATGGACCTATTTTCGAGAAAATCTCAACAAAAACAAATTCAGTAAAGTGGCACTTATGGTTGAACGATTTTTTTACGAAAAAGCCCAAGAAATTCTCAGGTCTCCCTGGTAGCACTTTTAACCAAATATTAAGTTTGAACATTCTGCTATTTTTCGTTTTTTTTTTTAGATATGCTATCCCATGATACACAGTCCAATTGCTTAAAAAAAAACCTTTTCTTGAACTCAGGGGACCTCGAAACGGATATTTCTGGTGAAAATTCGATATCAAAAACTTCACACCATTACTATACTTCCTCTAGAAAGTCAATAGGACAAGTAATGCAAAGTGTTTTTTTTTTAAAATAGACGTGGGTATCTATTGTGAAATAGCATAGCTCAAAAATAAAAAAAAATTGCAGAAAGTTCAAACTTGACATTCCTTGTATATATCACCATGGCTTCTGACATTAAGTTATCTGTCAAAATTCTTCAAACAGAAGTAACCACTTTACTGAATGTGTTTTTTCACTTTTTTGCAATTTTCACAAAAACGGTTCACAATTTTTTTTTTTTAAACTTGGTATAAGAACTATACATACAAAGTGCTACAACTTTTTTGGGGGAAAATTAATTTAAGGGCACTTTTTGGGGGGAGGGGCAGGGTTTTTTGTTTTCCAACAAGAGTGCTATCATAGCTTCCTTTTTTTATACAGTTCTATCATCTAAATAATATTAATTAAAATTAAATATGTTGCCAAAATTTCGCCGAGTTTGAAGAAAATTACTAAACCGGGGGTGCGTATTTACTGAACAGTTTTTTTTGTGATTTTCTCCATAAAAAATCACCGGACGAATTTCATTAAATTTTGGTATTACTAACTATAAAATTTGTCACTTAAATCTTGTGTAAACTGCAGTAAAGAGAAATTTGTGTGAGTGTTTGCACACCACATTTTTTTTTTTTTTTACTTTTTCTATTAATATAATAGAGGGTAGGAGTTTAAAAGTATGACCTCGACCTGTACAGTGAAAGCAGTTATTTTAACTAACAAACCAGAAATGAATTCACAAACTCATCTGGCACAAATGACTTCCTTCATAATAAACATTTCAAAAAAACCGATATATAATATTTATTGTCTTTTTTATTACAAATAAACCAAACAATTTTGATATTAAATACTCGAACATAACACCTAAAATTTAAACTAAAAATCAATTTTCTTGGAAAAATATTCCAAATAAAAGTGATAGGCCTATATCAGTATAGTTAGCACACCAAGTTTAAAGGAAATCGTTGCATTCGTTTTCGAGATAATTAAAAAAAAAAAAACTCAAAACCTATTCAGTAAAGTCCCACTTTTGGTTTATCGATTTCCATCAAATTTGGAATTTAATCAGTGCTTCTAATGTATATTGATATTATGTAAATAGTAGAACTATACATTATATTAAAGTGGTACTTTAGCGGAAACATAACGCTACTTTCCCCCTCTTAGACCTTCCCCAAAAATTGAATAAACTGTTGAATCCCGGCAATACTGGTTAATACCTATTTTGCCCTGAAACCCGTGTGTATCAGATGCGGTAGTAGTAAACGGGAGTACAAAGTTTAAACTTCCTGGGACTTTACGTTTCTATCCAGGTGACCTTAAAACATCTAAAATCTGATGTGAAACACTCACACGACTTTCTCTTACTTACAGTTTACAACAAGATTTAAGTTACAAACTTTCTTTAAACTAATGATTTTCTAAATGATTGTCTTGTCTTCAATTTTTATATCAACTGGAGGAATCTAAACTTAATAAAAATGACTGCTTTTTTTTATGGAAACCATACACTTCCCCTCTCCCATAACTTCTTTAAATGAACTTCGTTAGAAAAAAGTTTCAAACAAAAGTGATAGTCCTCTTGAATTCATAGAATTGATAGAATTGTATAATAAATGGAAAGAGCACTTTAGAGAAAAACAGACCCCCCCACCGCTCCCGTAAAAGTCTACTTCAATGAATTTTCCCAAAAAAATGTTTCAAATAAAAGTAGTCGACATACTAAGTTTAAAGAAAATCGTTAGTGTCGTATTCGAGAAATTGCAAAAAAAAAAACTGAAAAATTAATTCAGTAAAATGGTACTTTCTGTAGTGGATTTTTGATAGGTAAGTTGCTGTCAGATCCCATGATGATACCCAAGTCGAATATCAAGTTGAACTTTCGTAAAACTATGGTTGTTGCTTGTTGGTATTCCAAGTTCAAAACCCCATTCTGTAAAATCGTACTTCCAGTAAAACTGATTTTCTTCAAATGTGGAATTCAACCAATATTTCTAATGTATAGGTGGTAAAACCATATATTATGTTGAAATGTTACTAAAGAGGAAAGCAAAGAAAACTTTTCCTCCTGTACACACCAAAAAAAAAAATCAATTTTCTCCTGAAATGTTTCATATACAAGTGATAGGTATTTATGTGTGGAATTAGTATACGAAGTTTAAAGAAAATCGTTACAGGCGTTTTCAAGAAAATCGCGAAAAACTGGAAAAATGGTTTAGTTGAAGGGCTGACCGGCTGGCTAAGGAGGGATCCTCTTTACCTTTCTGTGGTCTCGAGCCAGCCTTTGCCGTCACTAAGAGGTTCTAGACAGATTAGACTTTGGGAGACGAAGTTTTGAAGAAATATGGAAGGACACGCAGGGGTGCCTCCAGGCTAAAAGATTCATCAATGGGACTAAGCAGGGGGTTTCAGATTACCTCCTGTCCCTGAGCAGCATAAGATTGATGACCGTAGTAGGTGTAGTGACTGGACACACATGGGTAGCTAGTCATTTGCATAATATATGGAGGACGTCTAGTTCCATATGTCAGAACTGCGATGATGGAGTTAGGGAAACGGTATATCACTATCTATGTCAGTGTCCCCGTTTCGCTGGTACTAGGTTTCGTGGTATTTGGGAGGGCATCACTCTCGTGGGATTCCCTGGGAGGGTTCGAGCTGAAAGATATTTTAGGATGTTGTAGACAAACCGGCCGACTACCGGGGAAGATTAACTAGGGGGACGATTTGGGGGAGAAATCGGAGGAATACAAGCCATATAGCCTTAGGTCCCAGGCCGAAAGACACCCGGATTTAATAATAATAAAATCGTTTAGTAAAGTTGTTCATCCGGTTGATGGATTTTGCCTAGAAACCTTCGTGTTAGAATGCGATGGTAGTACCTAAATGAGAATACCAAGTTTGAGCTTCCTGCGACGTTTCGTTTTTGAGATATTCTGTTAACACACAAATCTCTCTGTTATTCCTAGTATGAGGAAGAATGGTAATAGTCTCAAATTTTCTATAATCAAGTTTTCACTGGAAATACACGTTTTGAGATTCCCTGAATCCAAAATAGTGGTTTTTAAAAACTGATCCATGTGCGTGAACGTTCAAACTTGATATTCCGTTTAGGTATCATCACGATCTGACAGCAACTTATCTGTCAAAGTGCCTCAACTGAGAAGGACCACTTTACTAAATCGCTTTTTTTTGCAATTTTCTCAAAAATGGCTCTACCAATTTCAAAACATACAAAGACCTACAACTTTTATTTGAAACATTTCTCTGGGTAAATTTATTTTGAGTTCTTTTTTTTTTTTTTTTTTTTTTTACTGCAGTTATTCTATCAGTTTTCTACAATTTTATCCATAAAAATACCCGAGGCTTTTCATGAAAAGTTGTTCACTAACTATGAATACAGAGGCATATCACTTTTATTAGGGACTTTCTTTCCAAGAAAGTTCATTTAAAAAAGTCATTTCATTAAGTTTAGAAGTTAGTGAAATTCGTGTGAATATTTTACACCAAATGTTTGAGAATATAAGTTAAAAAAAAAAAAATATCGCGTATTTATTTTTCAATAGAGGGGTCCCCAAGTTTTGTTTCTAATTTAGAACACTTACTCAAATTTTTAGTTTTCGTTTAATGTCTTCTTTGCAAAATAAATTAATTAATTACTAAAATATTTTTTCTTTTAATAAATAAATTAAGTTTAGTTTATCTTATATTTATACGATATAATTTTACTTTTAGGTTATACGTTTTGCATTTTTGTATTTTGGCTCCAGTGACATTTCAATGCACCTTATCTCACACTGCCCCCTGCTACCACGCAGCCATATCGTTATTTCATTTTTTTTTTAAATATGTATTATGCTAATTTCAATTATTAAAGTATTTGTTTTTACAAGTAAAAATTTAAAATGTGATATAGATTTTTAAGTTGTTTGATTAATTTTTTTAGAATGTCTTTTAGTAAATTAGATATTATTTATCGAAGTATCTTACTTAGTAAATATTTTATCAAAGGATGGGGTAATCCCGAACATTTAATAAGGTATTGTTTCTAATTCAGTTACATTTCATAAAAAATTAAACATTTTATTTGTAATTAATTATTTTTTTGTTTGTTTAATAATTTCAGGTTAATCAAATTCCGAAAAGTTGTAGCAGGCCATCCAGGTGATTGTTACAAATTGATACCAGACATTTACCCAGTAACAATTACTAATGAATTTCTAACTGGTAATGCCAAAATAATTGATGGACATTTTTTATCACCATTTGATCTATATATGCCAGATTTATTGCCATTAGAATCCAAAAATGCACAATTTCAAATGTAATTACCCAGAAAATGGCATTCACATCAATTTAACCTGTATGCCGTCATATGGCTGGTACTGGAGATCATGTAAGTAAAAAGAAAATCAATATTTTAATGCATTTTTTTTTTTTTTTTAATTATATGGGGTATTCAAAAATATTTTTTGAGATAATGTGATATATTTAGGGTTTTACCCTCAAACACTTTGTTAAGTTAAAACTTGTGAATGATGCCTGGAGGCCAATCGAAACCTTAGATTTAGAGGCATTTGTCATAGTGTTATATAGACATTATTGCCTCTTTTTTTAATTTATGTAGGGTACTCAAGAGATAGTTTTTGAGATATTTTGAATACTTTGAGATACTTTGAACGCCTCCAGGCCATTCGAAACCGTAGATTTAGAGGTATTTGTCATAGCCATAGATATTACAACATACTTTTTTAATTTATGAATTATGTGGGGTACTTGAGAGGTAGTTTTTGAGATATGAGATAGTAGGGGATTTACCCTCACACATTTTGTTAAGTTAAAACTTGTGAACGCCTCCAGGCCATTCGAAACCGTACGTTTAAAAGCATTTGTCATAGTGTCATAGATATTACAGCCTCTTTTTTGAATTTATGAATTATGTGGGGTACTCAAGAGATAGTTTTTGAGATATCCCAAAACACATGGTTAAGGTCCTTAATTTTCCTGTCAAAACTTGTCAGTGGTTCCAGGCTATCCAAAACCGAAGATGTAGTGGCATTTATATGGTGTCACAGCCATTAAACGACTTATTTGAATTTATGATATTTTTTTTTTTTTTTACTTTCGATCGTGCCAGATTTTCTAAACTGAGTTTTCACTAGAAATACATGTTTTGGGGTCCCCTGAATACGACGAAAATGTTTTTAGCGAATAGTCTGTATGTTTTTTAATAGAATATCCTCCAAAATGATAAGTGCAGCAAGCTCAAACTTGATATCCGTTCAGGCACTACCACCACATCAGACATGAAGATTTCGGGCAAAATCCATCAACCGGAAGTGCGATTTTACTTTTTTTTCTCTTTTTTTTTCCAATTTTTCGTGATAACTGTTCCAACGATTTTTTTTTAACTTCAGATACTATCCGAACACGTAAATACCTATACTTTTATTTGTAATCATATTCTAAAGAAAAAAAAAAAATTATTTTGGATAGTTGTGCGGAATTAATTTGCGTTAATTTAAAATGTTATATGTAGTTGGTTCAGTGTTTTTAGAGCGCTCTACTGGGCCATAATATAATCATCACTTCTCTACCTTCCAAGATTAGTAGGTTGGTACTTATCCTCTCACCACCTCTGTATTTTATCAAATATGTAAAATTTGAAATTTAAATAAAATTTGTCATTTGATATAAATATAATTGTAGTAAAAGAAGTAAGAGAAAGTTGAAAATCTGCACACCAACAATTGTTTTTTTTTTTTGACTTGTTTGCAGTATTTCTGGAGAAGAAGGGAACTCCTTGCTAAACCATTACTGCATGAAGGAGGTGTTGCATCTATAATTTTGGAGAATCCATTCTACGGACTACGGAAACCTCGTAGACAGGTGTAAGTATATTTCTGATTTATTTAAAAAAAAAAAAAAATCGTAATTTTTACTTTCTCTTATTGCGATTTTGGGGGAAATTTGCGAAAATGGACTTTAAAAACCATCCACATACGGCCTGATGTTTACATACACGATATTATATTAATCTTTTGGACTGTGTACGTGTTTCTAATACATATTATGTCCCCTTTCAAATAGTTAGTTAGTCGGTTAACGCTGCCAGTTCTGCAGCAAGTGCACGGAGTACCTATGTGGTTGGATTTGACTCGGACAGCATTCAGTATTTATAGAAACACTCTACACAGTCCTAAAGATAATTATAATATCGTGTCTGTAAACATCAGAGCTATGTGGATGAATTTTCAAGTCCATGCAATTGCTTTATATAGAAAATCGGCCATTTTTATTCTTACACACCCCATTATATTAAAAAAAAAAAAACATTGGTAGAATTTCTGTGCAATTTTACGGAATAGGTTTTTGAGTGTTTTTGGAAACTTCCTTTAACTCGCGAGTGCATATAATTAAATACTAAATTTTAGTAAACATTCCTGTTTTAAAGTAAATTTTTGAAATAAATAGAATTATAATGATTGCATTAAGAGGAAGTCGTGTGAGTGTTTCAAACACAATTTTAATTTCAATTTTATAAACTGCACAATTATTTCTTAGTTTTTGGATTTTAACGTTTGTGATTTTCAAGCTGCTTGATGGAGGAAAACGCTAAGTAAATGTTGCCATAACAGGTACGTATTGCCATAAATTATCGTCGCTATAGATTGAACCTCAAAAGACTGGCTTTGTTTTTGTTAACAATTTTATTTTACAACTAATCTTAATGTTAATTAGAAGCCATATTTATTGTGCAAGTTGTTTGAAAACCCTGTTTTGGCATAGCTGTGGTCTTGAAAGAGAGCAGTAGACGCAAATTCCGGATTCAGGCTGAAGAGAGATTCCAACTGCTCTCTCCCTGCTCTAACTAATGCTGGTTTTCGTATTGAGTAAAAAATAAGCTAGAGTCTCTTGACTAATGGCCCCACAGAATCTACGAGGTCCCCCAGCTATTTTAGGCATATGAAACTTATTTTTTACTCAAACTGATGCACGTTTCTAGATCTTTTCTGATTATAACCGCCCAGACAGTTTTTGCTTCAGTCTTTGGGAGAGATTTTCTCTTTACTTGTTCCTCATTTCTCTGAGCTCTTGCCGAAAAGAGGCTGGTCGCTTATCCCACAAAACAGTTCAGACTCTATAAAGCATGGCCATCTCATTACCTTTTCCACGACTACATGCCCTGGGCACCCAAAATACGGTGGAACTATACCATTTTTGAACTGATGAAATATGAGCTCTGTACTTAATGGCGGCCTGGCTATCGGATAGGATTACAATCTCTTGATTCCGATATTCCCCTGAGTCTATACAATGCCCAATGAGGAAAACCGTCAGCATGCGAAGCAGTGGCGACTACTGGTATTCGCGATTGCGCGACTGAACCCCCAGCTATTTTAAAAAAATAAATAAATAAAAAAGTAGCAAATTTTCTAATTTTTATTTTTATTTCATATTTCAATTTCAAAAAAATATTTTCATTTTTATATTAGTTAGTTTTCATAGTTATATTAATTAGTTTTAATTTATATTAATTAGTATTTCATAGTTATAGTAGTTACGAACATTAGTCACAGTAAAAATTGTATATTTTGGCCTGATTATACAATTGTTTATATCAAAAAAATATTAATTAATAATTTTTGTTGTCAAATCGGAGAATCAGACATAAAAGAATAGGAACGTATATCAGTATAGGAGCTCCTTTAATATGTTTGTTTAATGAATTGTGCACTATAGTGAATTGTATGTATATCAGGAGATCTATAAAAATGTAGGAAGTTACAGTTGGGCGTCGCGCTGGAGAATTTAATATATATATAATTTCTTTGTTAGTATAGAAATGTGTATATTCTTAACAACTTTTTAAAAATAAGAGTAGGGGTTAAAAGTGCGTTGAACATTGAACGAACTTACCCGGAGTTATTTGCACATTCTACTTTGCCCTGTAACGGCGTTACTCATATTCGTTTTTTTTGCGATGTGATGTGCCTGTGCCAATGTATGGATTTTTATATATTATATTTATATTTATGTATTATTTTTATATTTATAAAAATTTGATGTTGGTATTGGTACTTAAAACATCACTAAGATATATGACTCAGCAAAGAATCGATGCTAACTCATTGACATTTCCTTTGAACCGACACACTTTATTTAGGTAATCAAAATTTCCTTTAAGTTAACCACTTAAGTTAACACAAACCGTACAACTCTTTTTTTCACAGTTCTTCTCTGGGTGCACAGTGACAGATTTATTGTTAATAACATATTCAATATTAGGGGAGGGATGCAAGTTTTTACCTGGCTCCTGGCTTACTTCATGATTTCTATCTAGCCAAGCTACTAATAATGATAGGTAATGTAAGTAGTTAAAAAAAAAATGTTGAACCCCCACATATCCAAGTCAGGAGCCGCCACTGAAAGGAGTCAATTTTTTACTTGAGACTGACATACATGCTTCATATCTGATGATGGTCAGTATAGTAATGAGGAAATACTGCCCGAAAAGTGCCTAGTACATTATGAAGATTCTGAGCTTTAAGATAGCTATGCTTTGGTCATTCCCTACAAAAAAAGCTTGAGTTTGCAGCCAGGTTACAGTGCCTCATGGACCCAACTAAGAAAGCCCTTCCCCGCTATACACCTTCATAAGGCTTCTTATCAGGCTAAGAGGCTTCTGCCAGGAATGGGAACAGCTCAACCACCTTCTGAAAAGAGCCATTTCAGAATTTGTTTAGGTACCACAAATAGATTAGATTAGATAGATTCTACGGGGGGTTGGCTCTCCAGCCTACGCCCCCGCGACTCCTAGGTACCACAATCACCTTTAAACTTTTTTACCTTCTGTAATTGAATGTTACAAAATTGTATTTCATATTAAAATAAATTCATTAACAAACCATTTATTTGCAGGAGGTCCATACTACACCATGTATCAGATATTTTTGTGATGGGGGGGTGCCTCATGATGGAAGCGATTGTTCTTTTCCATTGGTGTAGGCGCCAAGGCTATGGACCCCTATGCGTCACGGGCATTTCCATGGGTGGACATGTTAGTATACTTAGTTTCTTATAGTTTTATTGTTCGGCCATCATAAATGATATTGACTCATTTTCATTTTTTCTTGTTTATTGACAGATGGCGTCACTAGCAGCATCAAGCTGGCCATATCCTGTTGTTTTGGTGCCATGCCTCTCATGGTCCACAGCTTCTGGAGTATTTACCAAAGTAAACTTCCTTTATCTTAAATTAATAATAATTATAATAATAATAATAATAATAAAAAAAAAAAATCTGGTGTGAAACACTCACACAACTTTCTCTTAATTCAGAATATCGCAAAAACTAGAAGTCGCAGGAAACACAAACTTGGTATTCCCGTTTAGGTACCAGCACAGCATCAGACACTAGGATTTCGGACTAAATCCATCTACTGGAAGTGCAACTTTGCTGAATGATTTTTTTTTTTTTTCTACAGTTTTTCGTCTCCAACGATTTTCTTAAACTTCTATACTATCCATACACTTCTTTTAAAACATTTTCCCGGGAAAATTGATTTTTTTGGATAGGTTTTGTGGGAAAAGTGGTGTTATATGCTTTTTGTTTTTGAGTTTTTTGGACTTTACACGAAAACGATTATAACGATTTCCTTTAAACTTGGAATGCCAACTGCACAGATATAAACGCATCACTTTTATTTCAGATATTTTTCAGGAAAAAAATCATTTTAATTAGTTTTGCGATAAAGATAAAGATTTTAGTTTGGGAAAGCGATATTGGTCATTCTACCATTCATTGCGTGATGCTTTTAAAGGTTTCTATTACAGGTTTTCCTTTTAATAGAATGTTGAAGACTTTTGTTTTCAATAAGGTTGCCTTCTACGGGAAATTGGTTAATTTTGGGTACGTCTGGTGTGGTACCTGATTATTACCTCAGGTTTACAAGGACGTTTCCAGAATGTATGGTAGGTCTGGAGCTGCGCCAGGAGATCATGCGCTGTGTTAATGTGTCTTCACTTCCAGTTAGGTACTAGAACATTCTAGAAGGGTGGAAGGGCTTTCTTCCTTGAAGGATGTATTTCTTAGGCGCCTCTCTCCCTTTCATTGGTCCCGAGCCTGCTGTTAGGGTCTCTTTAGGCACATGTCTGTATTGCACAGCCTTCATCCCCATGGATGAGTTCAATGGGTTGCCCGGACAGGGCTATTAGTAGATGATGATTGTTGATGGGGATTATTGCACTGCGACCTGAAAGATCTATTGTTCCCCCCCGGAGCCTTCTCCAATGCACAGCCGGCCTCCATGCAGCGTTCTCTAGCTACAGACAACACTGCCCATCACCGGACAGTGAGATTGTAATGCTCCTAAAGAAAAAATCTAAGGTCCATGCATGCTGGATTCGAATCCGTGGACCTCCGCGTTTTGTCCAGCGCCCTACCACTGACTAATCCCTTATCCCTTCTTTTTTTGCTTTCGCCAATTAGCTAGGGACGGAGACCCTAGTTTGTGTACTGTGTTTATCCGTGTCTGTACATTGTAGAGTGTACGTAGTTTAAGTGTATTGTGTACTGTTCTGACGAAGTGCATGGAGTACTGAGCTGTGGTGAACGTAGGGTAGCTACTCCCCAAGTAACTGCATGCAACAGATACCCCTTGCGGACAGGGCTATTAGAAAAAATGTTGCTGCATCTTCACGGGGACCTTTCTCAGAGCATTTTGTTGGATCCCTTACTGGGGGCATTGTGATTTAAGGGGACTCCCGTACGTAATGGGACTCAAGACCCAGGACCCGTTTTGTAGAATCTGTGAGAGACAGAGGAAGAAACATCCATCCATTTTATGATTGCTTGGATTGTGAAAAAATTAGGTTCCAAGAAACTTTTGGATGGAACAGGATGTGTGTGGGCGAGCTTAGGCTATTTCCTCCTTTAAGGTTATAGTCCATTTCGTTGGGGACTGCTGTGAATTCTTACTGTGGTTTAGACCCGGGACTGGATTTTAGTTCTAGACCTGATTTACTGTTGTTTCTCTTTGGGATAAGCTATATGGGCCGTGGCTTTGGATAGCATAGGATTTGATTCCTCCCCACAGACGAATAACAACAACAACAATAATAATAATAATAATAATGATAGTTTTGCGGAATTTATAGCTTCAGTTTCAGATGTTATATGGGGTTGATTCAATGTTATTGGGGTTCTCGTCTGGATTACAAAGTTATCACTTTTACTATCTGTCGGGGTAGGTACTTGTTCTCTACCCCCACTCCACTACCTATATATTTGTTTTTTTTTTAAAAGTTAGGTATATATATATCATTTTTTTTTAAAGGGAGTAATGAGTAGATCACTTGATTGGGGCCTGCTGAGACACCAGTATCAGACGATAGATGCCTATCGTACCAGAGTAGCACCCTTAATCCAGCGATTGCCTCAAGTAAGTATATTACTGATTCATGACGTTATTTTATGTATAGCAGCCATTTTTTTTATTTTTAATGTGTGTTTATAGGAACGCCTCACAAACATTGAAAATGTAGGTACAGTTGCGGCGAACATATCTCAACCGGCTGGTCAACCAGAAGCTCAATTAGCGAAACCTGTTGATCTTAGCGTTGTGGTTAGTGATAAAAGGTTAAAAGTAGAGAATGTATTTGTGCGTAGGCTGTTGGAAAACAACTCATTACCGAGTTATTTTAATAGAATACTAGGAATTACCAATAACATAGGTAAGTAGGTCTAAATTTTTGTAATTGTTTAAGCTTGTATCAGAATTTATTTTGCGGGGGGGGGGGAACAGTATCGTCAAGCTCCCCTTTACAGTTCCACTTTAAGTACAATGTTTAGTTCTGAATCAATTATATCCACTCCTAGTAAGAGGAAGTATTACAATCGTGACAGATTTTCACCGGAAATACATATTTTGGGGTCCCCTGAATACGAACAAAGCTTTTAGCCAGTGGTATATATATATAAGGGTGTCCCATTTAAACGGGCTACTTTTGAAATAACTCTTAAACGAAGCAAGATATCTAAAAAGTGAACATAACGTTTGTTGAAGTATTTGCGCTCTAGTTTATGATGATGTTAATGTTATTTGATTTTATTGACGCCTTACACCTTAAATCGGTGGTTGAAAGTGGCGATTTCCTCTTGACCCCCACTTTTTACTATTGTATTAAAAACTACTAAAAAAAATTAAGAATAATGCCGCTAATTTCACTTAAATATTTCAAACCCTTGCCGAGATATTCAACCATAAAGATTCAATTTTCGTCGTTTTTTTCCTTTTTCTTTGTTTCATAAACTAAAATTAAAAGCGGATTTTCCTATAAATTTCTAATAAATAAGAGCGTTCAAATGCTGACAACACTTACAACCTCTTTTAGAACCATAAGGGACTTAAAAATCAGGCAAATCATCATTAAAACAAAACAATTTTCCAGTTTATTTACAAAAATCTATTAATAAAAAATATTTCCTATTTATTCAAAATGACCTCGTCGGTTTAACCGTACCAGCGCAGTCGCTGCTCAACATATGAAGTTGCTTATCGTATGTCTGCCGGAATTGCTAAGCAGGTTTGGATTAAGTCTTTGTAAGAGCTTCTGGAGTTGTTGGTTCCCTGACATAAATTATTTCTTTGAGATATCCCCAAAGAAAAAATTCAGGAGGGGTTAAATCTGGCAATCTGGAAGGCCAGCTTACCGGTCCCTGTCCCCCGATCCAGCGGCTACTGAACATCTCCTTCACTTCTCTCCTCGCCAGATCGCCAGATTTAACCCCTCTTGAATTTTTTTCTTTGGGGATATCTCAAAGAAAAAATTTGTCAGGGAACCAACAACTCCAGAAGCACTTACAGAAGAGTTTCATAGATATTTTTGTGAATAAACTGGAATATTGTTTTGTTTTAATTATGTTTTACCTGATTTTCAAGTCCCTTATGGTTTAAAATAGCTTTTAAGTTATATGAGCATTTAAACCCACTTATTTATTCGAAATTAATAAAAAATCCGCTTTTAATTTTAGTTCATGAAACAAAGAAATAGGAAAAAAACGACGAAAATTGAATCTTTATGGTTGAATATCTCGGCAACGGCTTGAAATATTGAAGTGAAATTAACGGCATTATTCTTATTTCGTATATTATCTACACATATAAATACCTATCACTTTTATTTGAAACATTTTCCCAAACAGGAACAGTAGCTTTATGCTTTCCTCTAAAGTACCACTTCATTAGGAACATCATAAGATTAAAACCTCCTAGCTTATATTAGGAACTTCTGTTCAGATTTGCAAATCGGTGAAGTTTCTTGGCGTGAAGGTTCTTGACAGTAAATTAAATTCGTCGGAACATGTTAAGACACAGCATCAAAAGGCAATTATTGTAGGGATTACTCTGAAGATGATGTTTTGAATTTATGGGGTGGTTATTAATCCTAGGTTGTTATATGCGGGTGTGGTGGCGTCGAATTGAGATAAGATCCGCTAGACTGCTGCTTGAGGATATTCAACGCTTGGCTTGTCTGACGGTGTGCGGTGCGATACTGACCACGCCAACAGCTGCAATGGAGACTTTATTGGGAATACCACCTCTCTTTATAGAGGTCAAAACTGTGGCAATGAAAGCCTGATATAGAATTAAACAAGCAGGTATTTGGCAGGGTAAGCGATATGGTCATTCTACCATTCATCGCGAGATGCTTTTGAAGGTTCCTATTACAGGTTTTCTTTCTGACAAAATGTTGAAGTCTTTTGTTTTCGAGCATTCTTACAGAGTTAGGTTACCTTCTAGGGAAGATTGGTCAAGATTGGGTCCATTGGTGTGATACCTAATTACCTCCGGTTTTACACGGACGGTTCCAGAATGGATGGTAGGTCTGGAGCTGCGGTCTATTTTGAGACCGGAGACCATTTGACAGTATCTCTTGGTATCTCTTCCAGACTGAGGTTTATGCTATTCTTTGTTGTGTTTTGGATGAGAGGGTACGTAACACTAACTTAAAAGGTGTTTGTATCTGCTCGGACAGCCAAGCTGCGTTGAAGGCGCAGAGTTCATGTGTCTTCACTTTCAGGTTGGTGTTAGAATGTTCTAAAACGCTGGAAGAGCTTTCTTCTCTGAAGTATGTGCTTTAATCTGGGTACCGGTCACATGGGAATTTTTGGGAATGAGGAGGTGGATAGGTTTGCCAAATTAGGCGCCTCTCTTCCTTTCATTGGTCCCGAGCCTGCTGTTGGCGTGTCTTCTGGCACATGTCTGTCAGGCTTCCAGACATGGACAGCTTCACAGCATTCATCCTTATGGATGCTCAGTTGGTTTCCGCAGTCCAAAATGCTCATCGGGGATCGGACAAGGCCATTAGTGAGACGTTGCTGTGTTTTTCACGGAGCGCTCTCAGGCATCTGGTTGGATCTCTTACTGGACATTGTGGTTTAAGGAGACTCTCTACGTAATGGGGCTCATGCCGGATCCATTTTGTAAGTCTGTGAGACAGAGGAGGAACACCATCCATCTTATGACTGATTGCCTGGGTTGTGAGGAAATTAGGTTCAGGACCTTTGTCGGAATAGGAGTCTGTGGAAGCTTAGGCTATTTCCCCTTAAGGTTATTGTCCGATTTATTCGGACTGCGGTGAATCTTAGATGGATTAGATCCGAGTCTGGGTATTTGTTGTAGACCCGGTTTATTGTCGTTTTTCTTGAGGTAGCTATATGGTCCCAGTGGGGCTTTGGATAGCGTAGGGTTTGCTCCCTCCCCACAGACTAATAATAATAATAATAACCATTTCAGTATAATAATATGGTTTTACCTACGAGGTGTGTAAATTAAGTAATGAGACTGATTTTCTAGTGTTCGATCTGGCAACACAGGAGACGCGGCGCATGCGTGGTAGAGCTAGTAAACATCTGATACACGTCCAGTGCAAATTTGAAAATGCTAGAGTTGTTGCACTGTCCGTAGTGACTTTTTTTGTGAGCAAGGTTTTTTCAGTGCGTTTTAAAAATGAGTGACATCAATTACGAGCAACGTTGTGCTATCAGGTTTTGCTTCAGACTTGGGCACAGTGCAACGGAAACGTTTGAAAAACTGTGCCAGGCCTATGGAGACAATGTTTTGTCGAGAGCACAGGTTTTTAGGTGGTTTAAGTCGTTTGCAGAAGGAAGGGAATCAATTGAAGACGAGCCTCGCAGCGGAAGGCCTTCATCTTCAAGAACCGACGAAAATGTTGGCAGAATCCGCGATCTCGTGCGTTCAGATCGTCGTTTGACAGTCCGAATGATCGGCGAAGAGTTGAATTTGACTCACACAACCGTTCATCAAATTTTGACTAATGAATTGGGGATGAGAAAAATTTGTGCAAAAATGGTTCCGTCACACCGCGATTTCTATTAATGAGTATTTGGCCAGTAATAACATTCCTGTGGCTCCTCAGCCTCCTTATTCACCCGACTTGAGTCCATGTGACTTTTTTTGTTCCCCAAATTGAAAAATCACCTCAAGGGACGTCATTTTGGAACATTGGAGAATATTCAAACAGCCGTAACCGACCAACTGAAGTCTATTCCAGTATCCGAGTTCCAGCACTGCTATGACGAATGGAAGAATCGTCTTCAGCGTTGTGTGGCTTCCCAAGGTAGTTACTTTGAAGGGGACAATGTTGAATTGTAATTTTATTTGAATAAAAAAAAGATAAAAAATCAGTCTCATTACTTAATTTACACACCTCGTACATAATATTAATACACATTAGAAGCATTGATAGAATTCCATATTTGAAGAAATAAATAAGTTAACCGGAAATGCGATTTTGCTCAAAAAGATTTTTGAGTAGTTTTTGGAATTTTCCTGAATACGGTTACAAAGATTTTCTTGTAAACTTGGAATGCTTTGAGTTAATTTAAATTTAAATTTGCACATGGCTTTTTCGGTTTTAACATAGGGCGCTTGGGGTATACAACTAAAAATTCCCACCTCTGTATTTATGGCCAGCCAAACTTAACATTGTGATTTTGCAATTTACTAATACTTGTTGTATTTTGTTTACAGAAAATAAAAATTCTGAAATTTCAAACGAAGAAGTAATCTATTTTATGAAAATATTAATGGATGAGTTCACACATTTGAATAATTTTCCACCACCTGTGGATACATCGTTAGTGGTAAATGTATGTGCATTGTGCGATGCATATGTACCAAGAAATGACGTCACTGATCTCACACATATCTGGCCTGGAATGAGTGTCAGATATCTCAATGGTGGCCATATTTCCGCATTTGTATTACACCAAAAAGCTTTTAGGTAAAGTTGATATTTATTTCTTACTTCCTCTTGCTCCTTTTGTGTGTGTGTGTTTTACCAAAATACCTCAGAAATAATAAATCTCAGGTGGCTGAAACTTGGTGTATCCTGTTTAGATACTACCACCTCATTTGTCATGAAAGTTTCAGGCATCCATCATCAAACCAATAGTGCGACTTTTCTCCTGTTTTTTATTTATTTATTTTTTTCTATTTTTCCGATTTATTTCGAAAACGACTCTTTATCTGAAATATTTTCCCGGAAAAAATTTATTTTTATGAAGCGGGATTCTGAGGGAACAGTAGCTTTATATTTTTCCTGCAAAGTACCCCCTCAGTATTAATATATGATTTTACCACCTACATAGTATTATTACTCAATAGAAGCATTGATAGAATTCCAAATTTGAAGAAAATCGGTTAACCTGGAAGTGTGGCCTTATAGAATAGGTTTTTTGAGTTTTTTTTTATTAATTTTCTCGAAAAAGACTATAATGATATTTTTCCAAAGAAAGGATGGTGTTCCAAAGCCTGCGCTATCCAAAACCTCTATGGACCCTTTATAGCTTCCCCAAAGAAGAATAACTACCTGGTCTGCAACAAGAGTGTAGACACCTAAAATTCACTATAGTACGAACAGATCGTACCAGTTATGGTGCCTTATGGTACCATAAGGTAACTCCCATAAGGGTTACCTTATGGGAAATAGCCTAAGCTCTTCCACAAACATCCTGTTCTAATTAAAGCTCCTTGGAACCTAATTCCCTCATAACCAAAGCAACCTGTCATAAGATGTATGGGTGTTTCTTTCTTCCACTGTCTTCTCACAAACTCTACAAAAGGGGAGTTTTTGGGGTATGTGCCCCATTATGTAGAGATATCTCCTTAAAGCATAATGCCCAGTAAGAAATCCAACCAGATGTCTGAGAGAGGTCCCCCTGTGAAAGAAAGACAAGCGACCCATACGTGTCATAGAGAGGGTATCTCGTGGAATCTTATGTTTTTGGGAAAATTAAGAATGTCGGTTGACCTGAAAGCTTTAAAGTTGGCATAGATTGTTGTAGGTGATTATGGCACTGCGACCTGGAAGATCTGTTGTGCCCCTCGAAGCCTTCTCAGTACACTGCCGGCCTGCAAGCAGTGTTCTCTAGCTACAGACAACACTGCTCATCACTATACAGTGAGTTGCAGAGGCTCCTAGGAAGAGAAATTCTAAGAGCAGCATGCTGCATTCGAACCCGGGACCTCCGCGTTGCCAGTCCAGCGTGCTACCACTGAGCTAATCCCTTCCTTCTCCCTTGGCATACGCTAATTAACTAGGGACGGAGAGCCTAATTCGTGTGCTGTGTTTGTCCTTGTCTGTAAAATGTAGAGTGTATGTAGTTTAAGTGTATTGTGTACTGTTCTGACGAAATGCATGGGAGTATTGAGCTCTGGTAACCGTCGAGTTGCTACTCGCTAAGTAACTGCATGCAACAGATACCCCTTGCGGGCACAAAAGTTGGCATACTGTGCGTCTGTTGATAGCCATTTGTGCTATGGTATCATAATTTTTGGGTAATGCTGCCGAATGTAAAAAAAAAAAAAAAAAAAAGTTACAAAAGAAGGCAATTAGAGTCACTTTAGGTTTTAGGTCCTCATGGTTGGTCTAGTGGCTAGCTGCCACTCGCCTTTCATACGAGAATTCAATGTTCGATTCCCGTGAGGGCAAAGTGGGTTGACCCCGCTTCGTGATGAAAAGTGGGAAGCTACAAAAATTCAAAATTAGAACACGCTTCAGGCCACCGTACCTAGCGCATATCGCCAAAACCGGTGCCTATGGTCACTTAGCCTTGCCTACTACATAGTAGGCCAAGTTACCATCCCTGCCACGTGGAGGCGGACCTCTACATATCCGTCTAGTCTCTCCTTCGCATTACCGCTACTTCGCCAGCAAACCCAACAAAGTCTTTAAAATTTATAGCACTTTTCATCAACTCTTTGCAATCTCCCTGTGCCAGTTCTCTCCCCTCCTTTTTCAGCTTGAATTCCATATGGATTCTTGCCTCGTCGAGGAAAGGACATCGGAAGAGCACGTGATGCACTGTGTCCTGTTCACCGCATTCCCAATTCGGGGAATCTTTCAATCCCAGCTCATGGAGCTTAGAATTGAACTCCCCGTGCCCCGTGAAATATTGCGTTACGGTTTGGGATAGCACCAGCCATCGAATCGACAGTCTTTGATGCAAATTTTTGAAGAACTCGTATGTGGTTCTCCCTTTCTCTGCTTCATCCCAGCGTCTTTGCCACTTCCCAAACTCGTACTCTCGGATCTTGTTTTTTGCAAGGGCTGGAGGCGTCTGACTGGACAGTTCCCGACCATCAAGGCCAATCATTCCCACTTTCCTTATATTTATGGGTAAGGGCCCTCATCTCTAGAGGAGATCAAGCGGCAACACACCAGCGACACCGGTAGGGAGACCGTGGAGGATGTCGCATAGGCCCTTGTTACAGAGCACAAATGGCTCTTTGCATTGGCACTAGAGTGCCGCTGTACGACTGCATGTCCAGCTTATCAGCCCAACAGGCAGCTGCGTATGTTGCAACATTCTCTATTACGCCCCTATAGATAGATGTAAGCCACGCCAGTCTTCAGCCCCCACTCACCACGGGCTACTCTTTTTATTCCCTGGTACAAGTTGAGACATCTGGAGTCACCCCACTGAATATGGGGCTTAAAAGCAAGCTTCCAATCCAGCAGCACGCCCAGGTACTCAAACTGGGTCATGTGGACTATTCTGTGATCGTCCACCCTAATCCAGGGAGGACGACTGGGATGAAGATTGCCTTCCTTTAGACTTCTCGAACGAAATCTGCAGCTTCTGCTCCTGACAACAATTCTTTATCCGGGTCACTACAGCGCTAGCACGCTCCTCTAACTCCCAACGAGAATCTCCATGGATAACTATTGCGAGGACATCAGCCTATGCAACCGAATCACAATAGTCCATATTCGCAATATGCTCTAACAATTCATCCATAACTAGGTTCCACAGGAACGGGCCCACCACTGAGCCCTGCGGACAACCTTTAGTTATTGGCCTTGAAATTTCGCCGGCTTGAGACACTAGCACTGCCACCCGTTGGGTGAGGTAGCTTTGAATCAATTTCAGAAGATTTGGCGGACAATCTCTTCTTCTGAGTGATTCCAAAATAGTCGGCCACCTGACATTATCAAAGGCCCCAGCTATGTCCAGGAATACTGTGAGGACGTATTTGTGCCCACTGCCACGCACCAATTTCAGGATCTTCGATATTGCATCTATCAGCCAAGAATCTTTCGTGTGAGAATTCAGGATTCGATTCCCTTGAGGGCAAAGTTGGCGTTGACCCAGTATCGCGATAAAAAGTAGGAAGCTACAGTTAGTAGCGCCCTAAGTAGCGAGGTTATAGGGTTATGTTTTTCTCTAAAGTGCTATGATAGTTGATTATACAATTCCTACCCTCCAAACAAAATTAATTAGAAATAAATAGAATCGCCAAAATTCCGAGTTTCTTGAAAATTAGTAAACCTGAAGTGCGTTTTTACTGAACAGTTTATTCTTTTTTTCAGTTTTCAATGAATTTCAATAAATTTAATACACAAACTATAAAATTTGTCAATTATAATTTTGATAACTAGAGTAAGAGAAAGTGTGAATGTTTCACACTTTTTTTTTTTTGTTTTTTTTTAAATTTGACACAACCAAGGAATAAGAAGAAATAAAAAACATCATAAATTTGTTGAAAATTTATCACATTATAAGTCGATAAATTCTTGTTTCAGAGACGCCATAATTGAAGGATTTGGAATGTACCAAAGAAAATATGGAAAATGAGTTTTTTTTTTTTTAAATAAAAAACAAATAATTATTTTTGATCAAAATATGGCGTACAATTTTTTTGAAGGAAGCAGAAAAAATTATTTTGTGTAATATTTAAAAATTAGTACAAAATTTACCTTTGGAAAAATGCAGAGCACCATTTGTTTGTTACATTTTATTAGTTTATTTAAAATTATTTAAAACTTTAATTTTTTTTTTTTTTAGTAAACTTTGATTGCTTTAAAAAATGAGCTTGGTATATTTTTGGACGGGTCCTTTCTTTTTTAAAAAAAAAAAAAAATTGGATCTAAAATTTATTTAAAAAAATAAATAAATAAAAATAATCAAAGTCACATATGTTTAAAATTCCTTGTCGTGACTTACTGAAATAAAAGATTAAAAAAGTATTATTGAGCTTTAAAAAAAAAATTGTAGGGGGGGGATTTTGTGGCACTTTAAATATCTTAATATGTCAGATTTACGCCTTTCCATTCATCTTCTAATGATGTGATAAAAAACAAGCATCTCATATGCTGGAATTAATATTGAACAATTTGTTCAAGAATAAAAAAAAAAAAAAATTTTTTTTAACCTCTTTATTAACCTAAAGTGGTTAATGCTATGTTTCATTTAAATAAAACTTTATTTTAAGTATTTATGATCTTTGAATATGGGGATGGGTCTGGCAATGCTGGATGGATCTTTATCGTCTGGCTAGGACGGATAAAATACCAGATAATAAATTGATCTTTTAAGTTTCCGCGGCCATTTTCATTAAAAAAACAACAAAAAACAACACTTGAATTTCCAGATTGAGCTAAAAAAAAACCGATGTTTAGCCCATGGTTGCAATAAAACCTCTTCCCAGGTCATTACACCTTGAAGTCCCTGAAGAGGCTCATTTGGAATATGGGCGAAACGTCGGTTTATTTTTTATCAAAACATTGACGCGGTCTCAACCCGGAATTTCAAGTTTGCTTTTTTCTAATGGCCGCGGAAACTTAAAAGATCTAATTTATTAAGTAACTCATTTCAAAACCAATTATTATAATCAGATTAAACAAAATAAGATCATAAATTGTTAAATTAATGTTAACCGACGTTTCTCCCATATATCAAATGTGCGTGTTCAGGGGCTTTTTCTTGAGAGGGCTCGTTGCAACCATGGGCGAAAAGTCCTTTTTTTTTTTAGCAAACCACTCACGCGGGTCTCAAAACTTTTTTTCACTTAATAAATTGTTCAAATAAGGTTAAATTTTGTGAATATGTAGATGGGGCGCAATGCTGGATAACGTGGTATTTTATCCCTTCGTAAGCTTGTATATTTCTTTTTATTCCTGACGGGTTTCGGATTTTCATCTATCGTCAGTTTAAATTTATATTGTGCAAGCAAAGTTTCTGTTACATTCGAAATCAATGATTTAATTTGTCCTAAAACTGATTTAATTTCATTGAAAAAAGAATCGTAATAATTGATCAAAATACAAGTAAATTCATAAAATTTTGATTAATAAGTTTTTTTTTTAAAAAAATGATTCAATTGATTAAAAAACTTAAACCACATTTATTCAAAATTAAATCTTATTTTTGATCCATTTTTTTTTAAGATACCTTATTTTCAAGGACCCTTGTTTAATATAAATCAAATTAAACCTTTAATTAATTTTTTTATTTTTTTATTGTTCTTGTTTTGAAAAAGTTTTATTAGTTACTTAATTTTATGATACCTCATTTTTTTAGGACACAATTTTTAAGCTCATAAAACTTGAACCATTTTTTTTTTTTCATATATGTTAACTAAGCTCAATTAGGAAGAGGTGCCTTAAGTAGAGCAAATTTTCTATTTAAATAAATTTTACTAGAAGCAGAGACTAGATAAAAAGAACCAGAAAACAAGTGCATCTAAACAAAAGAAAAATTGTGTTATGCATTTTTATTCTCTCCCCCCCTATAAAACACCCCCTCCAAGTTGAGTTCCCCTCATGGAATCCCAGAATCTTGGGAGGGTTCTAGGCTGGGTATTTTGCCCTTCCCCACCTCACCACTTACCATATTTCTGAAACCCTGTGTGGTAGCAGGTGTAACTATTATCGTAAAATATAATATATTCTATTTTTTAGAATATTTCTATTTTTATATCAGACAAATTGTGAGTTACAAAGGAGCTGTGAAACATATTATAAAAAAATGAAAATAAATACAAAAAAAAATTGTAGTCATTTTTATAGTAGTCATTTTTTATAATAGTCATTTGTCTAGTCAAATTTACTATTTTAATTTCTTAGTGCAATTATAAACAATAAAAAAAGAAAATAAAGAACTAAAGTCTGATAATTTATTCCAATTTTCTACTACTTTTAAAAAAAAAAAAAAAATCAAACTGTTTACCCAGTTTGGCTCAATTTTTTTTGTGTTCTTGAGTGGTTTGACTGTTGACAGCAGCTGTCAGACCTGTATTAAGTTTCTTTAGATATTTATCTATATATTAATAATATTATATATATAATAATATATAGATATGTTATATATGTTATATATATATAAATTTATGTTACAGAATTCGAATTTTATTAATAAATTGTGTTATTAAACAACTGAATGTTTCTTTTTTTTTCATTACACTATGGACAAACAACAGGGAGCTGAAAAACTTGTATTTTCTTTTTAATTTAAGGCGCGTCACACATCTATGGTCATTGGCGCCCAAAGCATTCTCAGTGCGCTGCCGGCCTCCGGACTCTCTCATTACAGACCAGTGGCGACTCCTGACTTGCATATGTGGGGGTTCAATTTTTTTTTTTTTTAAATTACTTACATTACCTATCTTTATTAGTAGCTTGGCTAGATAGAAATCATGAAGTAAGCCAGGAGCTAGGTAAAAACTTGCATCCCTCCTACAATTAAATATGTTATTAACAATAAATCTGTCACTGTGCACCCAGAGAAGAACTGTTAAAAAAAGAGTTGTACCGTTTGAGGTCGAAAATTAAGTGGTTAACTTAACGGAAATTTTTATTATCTAAATAAAGTGTTTCGGTTCAAAGGAAATGTCAATGAGTTATAGCATCGATTCTTTGCAACTTCAAATTTTTATAAATATAAAAATAATATATAAAATATAAATAAAATATTGTAACGTTTTTCCCTCTGAACTAGCTACTACAACTAGTTTCTAAGTGGGTTCGTTTAGATAAAACACTCTAAACTTCAATAAGAAAAACACCAATTTATTGTTAACCACAATAAATTACAAATAAAGCACTTAATAATAATTAGTACACAGTTTAAACCAGCAAAAGTTCACTTAGTTCACTTTTATTTACTATTCACAAACGCGCACTTCGTTTGTAACAAGACTCTCTTCTCTGTAACTCTTTGTAACAAGACCCTCTGCCCTCGACTTCAGCTGCTGCTCGCCTTTTATAGCAATGGAGAAGGGTCTGGAAGGTTCTCGATTCTTCTAGAAAGAACTAGAGCGCGCTGCCAGCAATTCCTAGCGGCCACTTGTAGCGGTGCCTGCTTTCTCTCCTAGATGGCACCAGTGGCTGCGTTACAATATATAAAAATCCATACATTGGCACAGGCACATCACATCACAAAAAATAACGAATATGAGTAACGCCGTTAGAGTGCAGTGTGGAATGTGCAAATAACTTCGGGTAAGTTCGTTCAACGTTCAACGCACTAGTAAACCACACTCTTATTTTAAAAAAGTTTGTAAGAATATAAGAAATATACACATTTCTTTACTAACACAAAGAAATATTATATATAAAATTCTCCAGCGCGACGCCGAACTGTAAGCCTCCAACTCCCTACATTTTATACATCTCCTGGTATGTACATGTACGTATTATACGTACAATTCACTACAGCGCACAATTCATTAAACAACACAGAGTAAGCTCCTATACCGATATACGTCCCTATTCTTTTATGTCTGATTCTCAGATTTGACAAACAAATTATTGTTTTTTCCACATCATTTTACATGGATTTGAATTTGATATCAGGCAATATATACAATTATTACTGCGACTAATGTTTGTAACTAATGTAAAAATGAAAATCTTTTTTTGAAATTAAATAAAAATATGAAAATTTGTTACTTTTTATTTATTTATTTTTTTCAAATAGCTGGGGGGGTTCAAGTCGCGCAATCGCCAATACCAGTAGCCGCCACAGTTACAGACAACACTGTCCATCACCGGACAGTGAGCTGTAGGGGCTCCTAGGAAGAAAAAAAATCTAAGAGCAGCAAAGTGGACTCGAAACCGGGTTCTTCGCGTGGGAGTCCAGTGCACTAACCACTGAGCTAACCCCTTCCCTTTGAAACTTGGTATAATTCTGTTTTTAGGTCACAACCCAATGTGATACCAAGGTTTTGAACAAAATGTATTAAACTGAAATGTGATTTGACGTTTTTTTTTTTTTTTTTAGAAACATCGTATACTGTTTACACCCAGAAATACATATCAGGTTTATTTGAAATATTTTCCTGGGGAGCATATATTTTATATTATTAAATTTTTTTTATTATATATATATATTATATTATATTATTTATATTGTATATATATTTCTTCATTTTTACTTTCTCTTACTCCTAGTAAGAGGAAGTATTGTAATCGTGTCAAATTTTCGATATCGAGTTTTCACCGGAAATATCCGTTTTGAGGTCCCCTGAGTCCAAAAAAGTGGTTTTTAGCAAATGTGTGTGTGTGTGTGTGTGTATGTGAACAGCATAGCTCAAAAACGAAAAACCGTAGAAAGTTGAAACTTGATATTCCGTTTAGGTATCACCATGGGATCTGACAGTACGTTATCTGTCAAAATTCCTCAACCAGAAGTAAGTTCTTTACTAATTTTTTTTTTTTACTTTTTTGCGTTTTTCTCAAAAATGGCTCCAACGATTTTTTTCGAACTTCATATATAAACTAAACATACAAAGATCTACAACTTTTATTTAAAACATTTCTCTGGGAAAGTTTATTCAAGGGCAGTCGTGGGGGAGGGTTGGAGTTAGTACATAATTGAGTGTATCAACTAAATTTGCTCGGTGCAAATCTATGTTATCACACTGTTTGACAAACGCATCCTGATGATGGGCGAACGCCCGAAACCGGCGATGACCACAAAAAGAAGGAGGCTATCACGGAAAATATCTCTGATGCTTTCCAGCTCTGCGGAACCAACCACAACTACTTTAAAATAGGTGTTACCAGTTTTTTAGTTGTTGACTATAACAGAGATTCATTATTATTTCGCCACCCACCCACATACATAGTGCCATAATTTGACTTTCCTATTATAAATTTTTCTCCATGCAATTTTTGCCCTACTCTTCCATTCCATTCTCCCATTACAATCAATATATTCTTTTTGTTCTTATATTTTTGCACTAAATTTTCCACCTAAATATAAAACGCTACTTTATCCAAATGATCAGAAGATGAGGTTCAAGCATCATACACTTTGATTACCACCAACTCTTTCTTATCAGTTAATTTAATTCTTAGGATTGCTAGTCTTGTGTTAATTTCCTTAAACTCTATGATACAATTTTTTCTTTGCTATTTACAATAAATCCTACTCTATGTTGTCCATTTCTTGATCCTGTATGCATAAAAACTTTCTCTATAATTTTCAGGTATTTTCTGCTTACTTCCGCTAGACTAACTTTGTCCCAGTTGATTTCTTTCAGAGCATTTTCGAATTCAAACCATCTATTCTCGCCTAATAATGATCATACTTTTAATGTACATATATTCATTACATTTTTCTTTGATTTTAAATAAATTCCTTTTCGTTATTTCCTGTTGTTTATTATTTATATTTTGTTTCCATATTCCTGTCCAATTGTCCTTTAGAGTATCCATAATCAAGTCCCAGGAAGAGAAATTTAAATCAGAACTGCCCACTTTTGGATATAGAGAATTCTGCGTCAGCATCTAAAAGCGTTATAGAGCAAAAAAAAAAATGTTCTGAATTTAGAGCACGCCTCACAGAAACTTCCCGAAGATCTGCCTTCATTTTCAACAGGAGTGTAGAAAGTTGCCTCTCCCAATTTGACAAATTTAGCAGAGATGCGCTGAATTCCGACGAATGGTTATTCGCAAGAGTAATCCACGTTTAAACCATAAAGCTTTGTGCTTCACTATCTCTAAAGCTGCAATCCTTGGCAAGCGAAATGAGGTAAAAGAGAGTAATCAATCCTTAAGACATATCTAATATGCAAACGGAGATTATAAAGAGGGTACGTAAAAAGGGAAAAACAGCATGTGACAATACCCAGGTATCGGAAAACCTTCCTCTTAATATAATTAGGTCTTAACAAAGCACTTTAAGAACCAGTATATAAACTTGACTTGCTTTGTGCAAGTCTGTGTTATCGCATTGTTTTGACAAAACATCCTGATGATGGGCGAACGCCCGAAACCGAACGATGACCATAAAAAGAAGCAAGCTATCATGGAAAATATCTCTGATATGCCTATCACTTTTATTTAAGTTTGCTTCTCTACAATGTAAATCATTCCCTACCTCCATCATTTGTTACGTTAGCACTCCCCCCCCCCCCCCCCAATATATATATTTTTATGTTATGACTTATGGGCAAAATTTGAAATTTAAAGAAAATTTGACATTTTATATGACGAATAAGACAAAGTCGTGTGAGTGTTTCACACCAGATTTTTTTTTTTTCAATGTTCACCTAAGGTTATTTAAATCGAGATAAAATTGATTAGAAGCTGTAACCTTCTAATGATAATACATAGGTTATCTGTTGTAGTTTACGGTTATCAGTAAGTATTAAGTACTTAAAAGAGTTTCTGTGGTGATAAGGTTGTTTTGTTTTCTGGAAAAACCAGGTAAGTACTTTTATTTTCTATTTTCATAATTTTAAGTGGTAATTATTTTTCTTAATGAAAATAAAAACATTGCATACAATACAATGGCCGGTGTAATTTCCAGCTAAATCTAGATAAGAAGTGAAGTTCGTAAGAGAAAAATTGATTCTCTCGCTTTTTTTATTTCTTTCTCTTACAGTTGTAAGATTTAAGTGACAAATTTTCTTCAAAGTTATTACTTATACTAAATGTTTGCCTATCTTCAATTTTATATCAAATGGAGAATCTAAACTTAATATAATGATTTTTTTGAGGAAACCGTACACTCCTAGTTGTGGTTGGTTCCACAGAGCTGGAAAGCATCCGAGATATTTTCCGTGATAGCCTGCTTCTTTTTGTGGTCATCGACCGATTTCGGGCGTTCGCCCATCATCAGAATGTTTTTGTCAAACAGTGTATACTAACATAGACTTGCACAGAGCATGTATAGTTGGTACACTGGATTTTAAGAGTCTTTGTTATGACGGAACTAGGTTGAGAAGGGTGTTGCTACCTGACTGGGTACAGACCTACATGGGGCAAACAGGCAGAAAAAATCAGGGAACAATTTACCGAAAACATCAGATCATACAAGTACAACAAAGTTGACTCAAATTATGCCAATCACCTAAACACAAACAAACACAAACCCGACGACATCACCACCACAATGAAACTAATATATCCAGGCGACAAATGACGACGACTTGACATAATAGAACAACTCGAAATATATAAACACAAGACACAAAACTGAATAAACGAACAGATAAAAATTTGCCAGTTAGCCACCATTCAAAACCCTCTTCCCACAATAACAAGCAGTTTTAGTTTTAAATCTGGTAGTTTGTAAGTCAGTACATACGAAACAAAACAGCTATTAAGTTTGTACTTATGTAAATGATACATGCAAGTTAAGAAAATAAAATGTTCACGTGGATTGTACGTTACATTAAGGTTAGAAAACATACTTGTATAATTTTTTCAATGATATATCTATAAATGTCTGTATTTAAGCTCGTTTAGACTCGTTATGTTTAGGCCTCTAAAAAAAAAACATATTTAAGTATACATGCGAGCGTGGATGGTGTGTGTGAAAGGTGAAATGTGGAATGGAATGCATAATAATAAAATAAACTTCCTTATATAGATTACTTGCTCAACATAGTTATGTATCTATACTATCTTACGATCATTCAGCTCGGATTCTATCACTTCTTATCAATAACTTATTCCACAGGGACCCACGGCTGACAGTTTCGTGTTATTTCGCTCTGCTGTAAATTAATAAATAAAAATAATAAGATGGTATGGGTAAATAATTATCAAAGTAAAATCTTCTTCAAAAACATAGTTTTCAAGTTATACATCCCCACTCATTGATGTTTCCATTTAATAAAAGGGAACAATGTCTTTAAAGGACCGAACATGTGTTTTCCCAGTCAGGTAGCATCTTAACCTAGTTCCGTCATACAATGACTTTTAAAATCCAGTGTATCAACTGTATTTGCTATGTGCAAGTATATGTTAGTACACTATTTGACAAAAAACATCCTGATGATGGGCGAACGCCCGAACCGGTCGATGACCACAAAAAGAAGCAGGCTATCACGGAAAATATCTCTGACGTACACTCCTACCTCAGCACAAAACTTCTTTAAATGAAGTTACGCGGAAAAAAAATAGTTCCCAATAAATGTAATAGGTCTCTCTGTATTCATAGTTAGTATAACAAATTCAATGAAATCCGTCGATGTTTTCTTTTTATGGAGGAAATCGTAGAAAACTTAAATAACTTCAGCAAAAACGCACCTCCAGTCAACCGCTTTTCTTCAAACTCAAAATTTTTGGCAACATATTTAATTCTAATTAATAAATATATAGATGAATGAATTGTACAATCAACTAAGATACTTCTTCACATGGGAATATTTGGGAATGAGGAGGTGGATAGGTTTGCCAAATTAGGCGCCTCTCTTCCTTCATTGGTACCGAGCCTGCTGTTGGCGTGTCTTCTGGCACATGTCTGTCAGGCTTCCAGACATGGACAGCTTCACACCATTCATCCTTATGGATGAGCTCAGTTGGTTTTCGGCAGTCCAAAATGCTCATCGGGGGGTCCGGACAAGGCCATTAGTGAGACGTTGCTGTGTTTTTCACGGAGCGCTCTCAGGCATCTGGTTGGATCTCTTACTGGACATTGTGGTTTAAGGAGACATCTCTACATAATGGGGCTCATGCCGGATCCATTTTGTAGAGTCTGTGAGACAGAGGAGGAAACACCATCCATCTTATGACACTGATTGCCTGGGTTGTGAGGAAATTAGGTTCAGGACCTTTGATCGGAATAGGATGTCTGTGGAAGAGCTTAGGCTATTTCCCCTTAAGGTTATTGTCCGATTTATTCGGACTGCGGTGAATTCGTAGATGGATTTAGATCCGGGTCTGGATATTTGTTCTAGACCCGGTTTATTGTTGTTTTTCTTGAGTAGCTATATGGTCCCAGTGGGGCTTGGATAGCGTAGGTTTGGGTCCCTCCCCAGACAAATAATATAATATAAGATATTATTATTATATAATTATATCTTATTATTATTATTATTTGTGCTGAGGTAGGAGTGTACGTCAGAGATATTTTCCGTGATAGCCTGCTTCTTTTTGTGGTCATCGACCGGTTTCGGGCGTTCGCCCATCATCAGGATGTTTTTTGTCAAATAGTGTACTAACATATACTTGCACATAGCAAATCCAAATATCCAACTATCTAACTATCTAACTACCTATCTATCTAACTATCTAACTAGCTACTTATCTACTATTCGAATATCTAATTATCTAACTACTCCAACAGGAACATCTAACCCCACCTCTTCCCCAAACGGCCACTTAAATTCCCCGGATAAATGTTTCAAATAAAAGTTGTAACTCTTTGTATGTGTATGTGTTATATTATCATGTTTAAAAAAAAAAAAATCCGTTAGAACCGTTTTAGAGAAAATCTCAAAAAACTGAAAAATCCATCTAGTAAGTGGTACTTCTGGGTTTACCATCGATTTTGACCACAAAATATTGCCAGGTTTTTTTGGTGGAACTTAAAACTAAATATCATGAAGTTTGAACTTTCTGCGATTTTTCGTTTTTTGAGTTTATGCTGCTCACAAACACACACACGCAGACCAATTTCTAAAAAAAAAACATTTTTTTCAGACACCATGGGATCACAGTACTTCTTCTACTAGGAATAAGAGAATGTAAAAATAATGGGAGGTAGCTGAAATTTGGTATTCCGCTTAGGTATTCGTGCCGTATTAGACACGAAGCAAAATCCATGCATTTTCTCGAAAACGTTTCCAACGATTTTTTTCTTTAAATTTCGTGTACTATTTATGTACACAAATAAATGCCTATCGCTTGTATTTGTAATGTTTCTCGAGGATTGGGGAGGGGGCGGATTCTCAAATGCGGCCACGTTAACTTTCCTCTATAGCAAGTTTAGATTAGATCCTATGGTTGGCCATTAAGCCTACGCCATCGTGACCATCTGTAGGACTACTGTGGCGCGCACAAGTTAGAGAACCCTCTCGCCAGTCCTGTCTATTTATTTTAGGGAATTAGAAGTCTGGAGCAAGGATTCTTGGGTGAGGCTTGAAGGCTTGAATCCCTGTCACTTTTTATTGAAACAGACCATTGGCTAAAACAGTTTTTTACTTTCTCTTACTCCTAGTAAGAGAAAGTATTGTAATCGTGTCAAATTTTCGATATCGAGTTTTCACCGAAAATATCCTTTTGAGGTCCCCTGAGTCCAAAAAATGGTTTTTAGCAAATGATCTGTGTGTGTGTGTGTGTGTGTGTGTGTATGTATGTGAACAACATAGCTCAAAAACGAAAAACCATAGAAAATTGAAACTTGATATTCCGTTTAGGTATCACCATGGGACTGGCAGTACGTTATGTGTCAAAATTCCTCAACCGGAAATACCACTTTACTAGTTCGTCTTTTTACTTTTTTGCGTTTATCTCAAGAATGGCCCCGACGATTTTCTTCAAACTTTCTATATCAACTACACATACAAAGAGCTACTTTTATTTGAAACATTTCCCGGGGAAAATTCTTTAAGGGCACTTATGGGGGCATCTAAGTGCTATTTTAGTTTTTTTACACAATTCTGTCATCTACATAATAATTATTAGAATTAAATATGTTTTGAAACTCCGAGTTTGAAAAAATCGGATAACCGAAGTATCACTTTAATGTTTTTTTTCACTTTTTTGCGATTTTTCTCAAAAATGGCTCCAACGATTTTCTTAGAACTTCTTATAAACTAAACGTACAAAGATTTACAACTTTTTATTTGTGACATATCTTTGGGAAAATTCATTTAAGGGCACTTTTGGAGGAGGGGGTGGGATATGTTTTTCTTTAAAGTGCTATCACAGTTGATTATACAATTCTATCATCCAAACAAAATTAATAAGAAATAAATAGAGGGCCAAATTTCCGAGTTTCATGAAAATTAGTAAACCGGAAGTGCGCTTTTACTGAACAGTTTTTTCAGTTTTCGACAATTTCATTAAATTTTGTACATTAACTATAAAATTTGTCAATTATAATTTTGAGAACTGGAGTAAGGGGAAGTTGTGTGAGTGTTTCACACCAGATTTTTTTTCATATTCAGGGGACCTCTTAAACATGTATTTCCGGTGAAAACTCAATTTGGAAAATTTGGACACGATCGCAATACGTCCTCTTACTAGGGGGGGAGAGAAGGTATAAAGAAAAATTTGCCAAAACTATATTTATATTAATTTGTATTTTGTAATAATTTGCAGGTTGGTTCAAAGATGTTGTTCAAGGCAGAATGTAAGTTTGTCTGTTAAATATATAAGGAACCGGTGTATAGGATGTGATTGAATTGAAGGTAAGAATTATTTCTATACGTTATTATCTCTTTCACTTGGAGGTTTAAGGCATTTAGTGGTGATCAAAGGTTTGCTTGCCTGAGTATGACAGTTGCCATGAGTAGCACCCTCACTGCAGCCTTAAGGTCCTACCCCCCCACCCTTCAGTTACACTTCAAGTTAGATTACAAAACGGACAAGCTCCTATCAAATTCTAGACATAGTGGAGCATATCATTAACTATGTTAGGAGCTGGAGGCAAGGAAACACAGATGGCTCCAGGATGGAAGATGTGGGGGGAGGAACCGTGATTTACGGGGCTAGGCTAATCTACTCGAGGTTGATAGAGGTGGACACAAATTTGGACCTACCGTTCGATATAATGGCTTCTTCCTCGATATAACAGCTTTTGACTAGTCATTCATAGTTCTCATACCAGGCTGAGGGGCTTGGAATGCATGGACCGGCAAATATTTAGTAGCTCTGTACGGTACAGGGACGGCTCCAGGATGGACGGGACTAATGTGTACGGGGCTAATCCTAGGTGTGACATCTAGATAATCTAGGCGCTATTATAATCTATCCCACTGAGATAATAAGACGCAGGGTACATACTCTCATCTCGAGGAGTCGCCATCTTGTCATATAGCCAGGCTGCTTTATGAACCATCAAGTTCGTACCATGTCAATTCAAGATTGAGACCTGGAAAAAGCTAATGGCGCACTGACAAGGATTCCGGTAGAACAGGGTAAGGAGCTCTTACTACGCCATCTTTGATTGTGAGTAGCGGGCTGGGCTTAACTTTCCCTTCCTTGACCACGGTTAGCTGGCGGGTTACGAGCTACTCGCAAGTCTCACATCCCTACAACGAGCATGCGATAAATGTTGAAGACACCCAGAAGTTCTTGTACAAGTAAACAGTTTTTACGAAACATGTCGTCAGAGAGATAGTGGACATTTCGTGAAAGAGGAAAACTGTCTAAATAGAGACGATGGACTCCGTCTCAGCAGAACATAGGTGAGGAAAAAACGATTAACGGTTTCCTGGAGGAAAATATGGCTGCAACTGTGGCAGGAGGATAATGAGATAGGAGGACCTCGTTAGCCGCCAGCCAAGGGGAAATTAAGCCACGCCCACTACCCGCAGCTAAAGTGGCGGAGAAGGAGCCTCTCTACCATGATTCTTATCAGTGCGCCACGTTAGCAGTCAAGGTGACACGACAGTCTGAAGAAACACATTGCAATATGGGCGGAACGTCCGTTTTCTGGCAAACCACTGACGCAGTCTCAACCCGGAAACATAAGTATCTATCAGTTGTAATTTTGTTTTGTTATTGTTTTTAGATGTACCCGTTTTGAAACCTATATTTAAAAAAAAAACATATATAAATAAAATTCCATAGAAAATGGTTTTCAAAAGTGCATTGCTGAATGCAACCAGGAATTTATTTGGCACAGGATCTTATCATGAGGTGAGGAAATTTTTGCTTTTATAATTTTTTAATGTAAAATTGAACTTGCATTGCCTGTATGTTAACTGCTGCAGTTTTTACCTCCTTTTACTGAATCGTGGGAAGCCCAAATTTGATATTCCCCGTTTAGGTATCCCCCTCCCCACATCTGACACGAAGGTTTTTTTAGAAAGTGACTCCAAACGATTTGCTTTAAACTTTTTGTACTATCTACATACATAAATATCGTATCACTTATATTTGAAACATTTTCCCGGGAAAATTGATGTTGGAGGGTTTTGGGAAAACAGTGCCTATCTGCCATTAAGAATTTTTCTTCGAACATGTGTATCAGAAGAGTGTAGAGCAGTGAATCTGCCCTGACTGGCATTTTAGAACATACTTTTGTATGGTTTACGGATGGTTCAAGGACCCCTGAAGAGACTGGAGCCGGAATGTTTGGGCCGAAGACTAGATACTCAGAGCCTACTTTCCTAGCATCTTCCAGGCGATAGTTCATGCAATCGGAAGGTGTGTTCAGTTTAACCTCGCCAGGAAATATCGGAATCAGGAAATTGTAATCCTATGGTGTGAGAATGCCTCGGCAAATTCAAGACCTGGGCAGGAACAATAGAGTTACCCTATTTTGGTAGCCGAGGCAAGTTGGCATGGAAGGAATGAGATGGCTGGCACCCTGACGCCCTTTTTAGGGCCTGAATTCTTTGGAATAAACGACTCTTCTCTATTCAAGTAAAACTCCTCAGAAATGAGAAGTAAGTAATGAGAGTACAGCTCTGTGGAAAACCCTTCCAGAACTGAAGAAAGCTAAGGACCTGTCTGGGATAAAAGATCTGAAGCGTAAAAATAATCTTCGCATGCTGACAGGTTTCCTGACCTCGGGGCATTATAGGGCTCAGGAGCGCCCCAGACAGGTCTTAGCTTGCTTCAGTCCTGGAAGGGTTTTCCACAGAGAAGAAAATTTCTTGATTAAATTGTATTAATTGGAGTAAGAGAAAGTTGTGCGAGTGTTTCACAGCGCATTTCTTTTTCCAGGGTACAAATGCAAGAAGATTAATCAGTGCAACAGCAGTGATCAAAGAACCAATTACCAAACATTTAGATCTGTTTAGAAGTGCATCTGTAGCGAATGCACCGACTGTACAACAAGATGATGCCAATAAACCTTTAGTGGTGATCCTAGGCTGGTTATTGGCCAAACCGCAACATCTCAAGAAATATTCTGATCTTTACATTGCAAGAGGATACAATGTGCTTACAGTCTCCATGTCTCCATGGCAATTCATCTGGCCAACTACTGGTGCCCAGGTAACCGTGATTTTCTTTTGCTTTCTCTTACGGTTGTAAGAGAAGCCTCTTCTAATAAGATTCCATAGCAATCTATCGGTCTGATTACAATATCTCAAGATGTCCCAAAACTCCAACTCCGCCCTTGAGAATGTTGCCCTCCCGTATATGCGAAACGAGGACACTGTCCTAGGTAGTGGATACAACGTTTCTCCCAACTCCATTGTCGAAATTCTGAAGCAAAGGTCTAGATGTCTTGCCTATTTTGCATAAATGACTGGCTGTTATCCAAGAATGTCCAGTTCAGTACACCTTGCCAGGACCCTGAGTTGAATCCTACTCAGGAAGAGAAGATCCTTCTTTTAGCCTGGACTTCTTTCACTCCACCAGGTAAAAGTATTACTTCCGGTTGAAGAATTTTGATAAGCAAGTTTGAACTTTCAGCGATTTTTCGTTTTTGAGCTATGCTGTTCACTTACACATACACACAGACCAATTACTAAATTCCACTTTTTTGGACTTAGGGGACCTCAAAATGTGTATTTCCGGTGGAAACTCCATATCAAAAATTTGACACGATTACAATACTTAGTACCTAAACAATATTTTGAATAGTTGTCCGGAATTTGTGGCGTTACATTCAAATGTTATATGTAGTTGGTTCAGTGTTTTTAGAGCGCTCTACTGGGCCATAATATAATCATCACTTCTCTACCTGCCAAGATTAGTAGGGTGGTACTTATGCCCCAACCTCACGCGTTGGTCTAGTGGCTAGCGCACTCGCCTTTCGTGCGAGAATTCAGTGTTCGATTCCCGTGAGGGCAAAGTCGCTGTTGACCCAGCATCGTGATAAAAAGTGGGGAGCTACAGTGAGTAGCGCCCTATGTAGCGAAGGTTGGAACTAAACGGCGTGGGAACTGCGGCGTGCTTACCACACACGCCCCCTATTCAGCCGTCTGGCAAGAATTGGCCCTTCATGCATTGCTTCAAGGCATTGCTCTTGCGCCATAGGTTTTTTGTTTTTTTACTAAATTTATGTTAACCCAAATAAGTAAAATTTGAGTTTAAAGAAAATTAGTGAGTTTATATATCATTGTATTAAATGGTGTAAAAGAAAGTCGTGTGAGTGTTTCACACCAGATTTTTTTTTTCTTTTGCAGTTAGTTGCGGATGAACTGTTAGGGTACTTGAAGATGGGGCCACCATCACAGCCATTGATCGTGCATGGGCTATCAGTTGGTGCCTATCTCTGGGGTGAATGTCTTGTCAAGTTGAACTCAGATCTAGTCAGCTACGCTAGTCTTATAAATAGAGTAAAAGGTCAGATCTGGGATTCTGCACCGGATATTAGCGAACTGCACAAAGGATTTCCAAAAGCTATCGCACCAAATAATGCCATATTGAGACGTGCTGCAGAAAAATATTTTGCGTAAGTATAGTTTTATGGAAAAAAAAAAAAAAAAAAAAAAATAGCCGTTTTTCTAGCTAAAGAAGTTCCATTGTCTTTGAAAGGTCTGATGTTTAGAGGCACGATATTATATTAATCTTTAGGACTGTGTAGAATGTTTCTTAAATAAACGAAGGCTGTCCGAGTCAAATGCAATTATGCGTTTGGATTTGACTCGGACAGCCTTATGTGAGTACTCCGTGCACTTGCTGCAGAACTGGCAGTGTCCTAATGACACCGTTAGCCGCCAACTCCATACTATGGGAAAGGTAACAAGGAGATGTAGGATAGTGCTGCATGAACTTACAACTCAACAAGCCCCGACTGGATACTTGCCCATCTTCTCTTTAAAAAAAAAAATCCAATTGACATGGCGATTCTACTAAAGAATAAGTGACTTGTGATGAGAAGTGGGTTTAATGGGCGAAATCTTGTGAAAGATAATCCACTAGTTGAATCGCGGTCAAACGGCCATTTCCGGTTGGTGTAAGAGGATAATTTGAGAAAAAGTCGATGTTATGGTTCAAAGCTTCTGTTTTTAATGTTCGGAGTCGTGTGAGTGTTTCATACCAATTTTTTCTTTTTTTGGCAGATATCATCTGAAAACTTTTCACGAAGCAGCCACACAACATTATATAAGATCCAGTCAGTTATTTCATACGACACCAATCAAAGCGCCATCTTTGATATTTGTTTGCAAAAATGATCCAATTGCATCCTATGTATCAAATAAGAAAGTGCAGGAATATTGGAATTCTGTAGGAATTAAGGTAAATCACAGTTTATTTAAGTTCTACTTATCTCTTCTTAAGATACAAAGCGCACCTCACACGAATGTGGGCGAGCAGCCAAAATGTCCGTAATTCCACCGGCCCCCAAATGGTCTTAAGATTAAGATAAAAACTGCAAATGTATCTTGGTTTTTCGTTGCATTTTTGATGTATCATGTTTTTTGGGAGGGTACAGTGCGCTAGACCAAAAGAAGTCTATTGTGCTCGCTGCTGGTGCCCTTGAGACCACTCACCCTACAGCACTCCGTCATTTGAATCTACAAAGAGGGATCACATGGTGCTAAAGTAGGAACAAGCTATTTTAGTTCTCTCATTTTCTCTCTTTATATCATGTTCTTTTTTCCTTGAATTAGCCTCTTTGCCTGGGGGGGGATGCAGTGCGACCCTGCGATCTATTGTGCTTCGCCCCCTGGGGGCCGCAGGCTGCCCACAGCATCCAAACAGATGTCCCAGGCGAACACCGTCTACAACACCTCCATCAGGTTAAGATCCCTAAGGAATCATAAGAATCTGACGGGCTTTTGGGAGCGTATATTCTCCTCCTCCTCTTCGTGGTAACTACCCATGTTATTAAATCTTCTCTGAGTGGCAGCCTCGCAGTCCGTTAGAAGATGTAATGTAGTTTCCTCCATCTTCCCACAGAATCTGCATGTGCTGTCACTCTCAAAACCCAGCTTCGTCAGGTGTCTTCTGAGTCAACAATGTTCCGTGAGGAAACCCGTAAAAACGCGGAGTTTGTTCTTCTTAGGCCGATAATTTCCCAGGCAGATTCTTGGCCTGCCGCAGTCCGGGACAGGCCTGGAAAGTTCCAGAGTTGAGACCTCTTTATCCCCTCCTCCTTCCTAAGTTCTTCCAAGAGAAACTGGTCACTGGCCACATAAAAAGGTTCAGGCCCTAGAAGCGGGGTCGCACTTTACAATCTCCTGATTCCTGTATCCTCTGTCGAGGATAAATTGAACGCATCTTTCAATAGCGTATATCTCCGCCTGGGAGATGCTGAGAAATTTACCCATGGGTTTCGAGTGCTTGGTTCTTGGCCCAACCAGCCCCGCTCCAGACCCCTCCAGGGTCTTAGACTCATCCGTATACCCACTCTTTGCCTTACTTTCTGCCCCACTGGATATGCCACTTTTTTGTGTCTTAAAGGGAGGCTCTTCCTCACTGGCTTGGTCCTAATGTCCTTGTATCTTACTTCTCCCAACCTACAGCCTCTTTTACTCCCACTGGTCCTTCCTTGGTATCTTAATTTTACTTTTCTCATTTCCTGGCATCCCCCAACCTCTTTATATCTTCTCTTCTCCTCTTCTCTTCCCATTGACCCCTCGACCCCTCTACACATCCTTCCCAGGGACTTGATGACGTGAAGGTCTGCCACACTGGCTAGGCCCTCCATTCCCCAGACTTATATTCTCCCAAATCATAGGCTAAAGATTACCATTTCTCTCTTTTACTTTTCCGTTCTCCTCCCTTTAGCCTCCTTTCTAATATCTTACATTTACTTCTTTCATATCCTTCCAGCCCACAGTCTCCTTGAATTTCTCCTTTTTTTTTACTTTCTCTTACTCCTAATAAGAGAAAGTACTGTAATCGTGTCAAATTTTCGATATCGAGTTTTCTACCGGAAATACACGTTTTGAGGTCCCCTGAGTCCAAAAAAGTGGACAACTGGACAGGTATTTTTTTCAGTTTTCGACTCCATAAAAATACGCGACAAATTTCATTAAATTTGGTACACTTAACTATGAATATAGAGATGTATCATTTTTATTTGTTGAAACTTTGTTCCAACAAATTCATTTCAAGAAGTTTGGGGGGGAGACCTGGAGGAGGTTATGCTTTTCATAAAAAGAAGCCATTTTATTAAGTTTTTTCGTACTTAGGAGACCTCATACATGTATTTCAGGTGAACAACTCAATTCCAAAAAAATTTTATGAGATCGCAACTCCAAATTTAAAAGGAAAAAGCTAGATCAAAAATGTAACTTCAAGAAAAAATTAAGGGTTCCATAACCCCCTATTATTAAACCATTTTTCAGCCATTTTTGTAATATACTCGTTCATATGTGTGTGTTTATTTATTTATTTTTTCATTTGATTTACAGACATATTTTAAATGCTGGGAAAAATCCAAACATGTATCGCATTTGATTTTATATCGTGAAGAATATATTGCAACGTTGGACGATTTTCTGGCTTCATTAGATGTTCACCAAGATTATCGACAACTTCGTGGAAAAATTGCTGCCAAATTGTAAACGGGGGGAAAAAATCGTTAAAAAAATCAGTGTAGTTTGCGATCACTACAAATGATTATTATTTTTAATTTTAGAATGTTATGCAAGCTTTAGATTCAGTCTCTAATCAGTATTATTGAATAAACTAAAGGCTGAAGAATGGTACTTGTTATGTATATATATATATTTTACTTTCTCTTACAGGTGAGTGTGTGAACGAAAAAATAACTTAAAAACCAAAGAACAAAACCAAACCAAATTAGTCGGGCGCTCAAATTTGATATTCCCGTTTAGGTAAAACTACTGCATCTGAAGTTTTTGGTCAGTATCTATCAATGAGACCAAAGGAGGTCTCTATTTGTGCTACTTTTTCCTGGGAAGTTCCTAAGGAGGGTTATATCTTCTTCGCAACACCTGGTAACTATCCCCACCCACATCTGTTCCTACAGAAGCTTCATGATATTCTAAGGCCGCTCAGCTTCTTTCAGGTACCACTTCTCCCGGCTCCCGCCGGGGGGGGCTGGAGGCTACAAACGCTCCGCGGTTAGAAAACCCATCATAACCACCCCACCTTAACCCGGGGCTTTACAAGCAATTAGCTCGATATCAGGTCAGCTTGAGGCTGGTATGGGGTTTATTTTAATTTCCTGGTTATATTCATGAATATTAGTAGCTAAAAAAAGGAATTTTCTAGTATGGGTACCCGGAAATACAGGTTATAAGGGGAATGAGGCAGCAAATCGCCTGGCCGGCGAGGTCATATTGGAACCCTAATTGGGTCTGAATCTTTCTGCGGCATTAAAAGTGCAGCCATTCAGAGCATGGGTGTTCGATCACATGAATGGTGGGTTAAAACACCAAAGAACCAAAGGCAGGTGAAAAAAGCTGTATTAATAAGCTACTCGCCCCTAGGATTACTGCGGAATTACACCATTGCAGAGCCATAAGGATATCTGTGGGCTTCTTTATTGGCAGCTGTAGACTTAATTAAGCACATAATACATAGAATGAGTCTGATAACTGATAGGCTGTGTAGGTTTTGTCCGGAACAAGCAGAAGAAACAGCACTGTACATATTGTGTCAGTGTGAAGGGGCTTGTTTGGCTGAGGTTGCGCCTCTTTGGACACCTGCAAGCTTCACCAAAGAGTTTTTTCAAGAGTCTTAAGTCAAATAAAATAGACAGAGCTGGAGAGAGAACCCTAGATTAGATCAGATTGAAAAACTGGGAGGGCGAGCCTCATTCTACTGCGACCTGCCTTAAGAGGTCTATTGTGGATCCCCTAGGATCCTTCAGCTTCGCCTTCTTATCAGGCCTAGCAAAGCTGAAAGTGGCTCCGTCAATGAAGCTCGTGGCTTCGGGATTATTTGTCCCCAATTGAAGAAACCTTGTCCTCATCAGGCCGGCACACTCACAGAGGATGTGTGGGAGGGAGCCCTAATTTGTGGGTGCCACAATAGGGGGTCGCGGTAGCCAACCCCCACTGAATGTAATCGTAATTTATGTTCGCATAAGTAAAGATGGCGTAATGTTGAAACAAGTAACCTCGATATCATCGCCCAGATCTAAAGCTTTTAAAGAACAGAAACCAAAATGGTTGCTATAATTGCATAAGGCAACGCATCAGTCACATTACATCTAGCAAGAATTAATGCTTCTATTATATATTCCGCCCCCCCAGGGACGTCAACTGTGTGCACTTCCGCATTACCAAAACCAGGTAACACGGGGACCACCTTGCCTTAAAATTCACATTGATTGCGAACTCTGAGGAAGTTCCACCTTTAAAAGCAAGGAAAAAATTTATGTCTTTTTTTTTTTACGGGAATATCAAGTTTGAGTTTGTGATTAGTAAGAGAAAATGAGAAATCCGACGGGTACCAACATTCTTCAAAAATCTCCTTAATAATAAAAATAAAAGCGGATAGTTTAAGAAAGCGGTTACTAACTGTGGGCTAGTCAAGATTGCTGTGTTATATGTGCTAAGCACTGGATTTTGCTGAATCTCACTAATTTGTCTCTTTTCAGACAAATGTTGGCAAAAAATTAATTTCGCAGATTTATAAGTTATATATTTTTTTATGTATTTATTGCACTTTCAAAATATTGTAATTTTTAATGTAAACAATAGTATATGTTCGGCCATTGTTAATTAAACAAGCAAAAAATTAGTTGGATAGGGCCATAGAAGAAACTTTTTATTTTTACAAAAGTTTATTCGACGTTTCGGACACTTTAGGTGTCCTTCTTTAGGAACTGTTAAGGAACAGTCCTTACTGAGGAATCAATCTTACTAAAGAAGGATCTATCCTTAATAGTTCCTGAGGAAGGACACCAAAGTTGTCCGAAAACTATACCAATAATAAACTAACTTAAAAATAATAACTTAAAAATATTAACTTAAAAATAAAAATAAATAAAAATTAAATAAAAATAAAATAAATAAAAATAAAAATAAAAAGTTCTTCTTTGGCCCCAGCCAACTAGTTTTTTACTTGTTTGTTTATTGTCATTTTTATTTTGAAAAATAAAATATATTTCGCAGTTTTTATTTATTCATGTTTGTTTTCTGTTTGTTTTCAGTGACTTTTACTTTCAGTTACTGCTGTAAGAGGAAGTATTGTGGTCGTGTTTAATATTTTTTTAAAATATTTGGTGTGAAACACTGACATGGCTTCCTCTTACTCCTGTTCTATTCTAGATCACAGGGCCTTTCGACAGGAAGTAGAAGCATTGAGGCCTCAAGAGCCCATTGTGCTCCCCGAATACACTCTTACATCAGCCTTGTCCCAGGTGTAAGACACCCTATCAGCCATCTTGCCTAGATATAGCAAAAAGGGTTACGAGGAAAACAAAAACGTAGGGAGTTATGATTGAAACCTTCAAACTACCTGTGGAAGAATCAAAAGACGCATAGAAGAGAAGGTGGAGGGGTGGAAAATTGATAGGTTTTTCTTTTTTCTCGGGAAATGGTTGTGAGATCCCCACGATGCAGATGATGCGCCCAAAGATATTCAATAAATGAATTCCTTTGTGCGTAGTTTGGGTCCATCAGAGGAGTTGTGATCGGTTCAGCGGAGCTGGAAAGCATGAGATATTTTCCGTGATAGCCTGCATATTTTTGTGGCCATCGACCGGTTTCGGACGTTGGCCAATCATCAGGCTATTTTTGTCAAAACAGTGTGATAACATAGACTTGGCACAGAGTAAATTTAGTTGATACACTTATGGTTGACACCTCCAAACCATCTGTCGAAGAATCAAAAGACTCACAGAAAAGATGGTGGAACGCGCCCAACGAAATTCAGTAAATAAACCCATGAGTGTATCAACTAAATTTGCTCTGTTATCACACTATTTTGACAAAATCCTCTTGATGATGGGCGAACGCCCCGAAACGGGTCGATGACCACAAAAAGAAGCAGGCTATCTCTGATCCATCAGAGGAAACTAGCTTAGGATTAGAAAAGAAGCTGACAAGACGCCCGGTCCATATCACGTGGAGTCCAGGATAGTCTTGATCAAAATTCTACACAAAAAGAATCATCTGCTAATGTTTTCATAAGGAGGCCGACCCGTTCTATCAGATCTCCTCCTTACCTTTTCTTCTCCCTCCCCCACCAAAAAGTGGTTCAGTATTCTAGTAAGAGTAACGTGGAGTGCCTCATTTTCACAACACACAGCCACTGAGAGGAGGCTTTATCTTATGAACCATTTCTCAAAGATATATAGGGTATATTTATACCCTAATTGTATTAAAGTGGCCAAGTAGGTTTTATGGCGGTTTAATTTAAGACCGAAACTGGAAAATTTCTCTGCTTAAATATATATATCCTATCCTTGTATCGCTTCATTCTCAGTTGCCCCATCTTCCTCTCAGTTTTGGTCGGGTGCCACAATGACATCCTTTAAACTCGGTATGCTTGCTGCATAGGTAGAACGTATCATTATTATCGTAAAATTATTTTGGATAGTTGAGCGTTAATTTCAAATGTTATATGTAGATGGTTCGGTGTTTTTAGAGCGCTCTACTGGGCCATTATATAATCATCACTCCTCTATCTGCTAAGATTAGTAGGTTGGTACTTATCCCCCTCCACTTGGGGAGTAGCGATCCCACGGGTTACCACAGCACCAGTACTCCATGCACTTCATCAGAACAGTACACAATACACTTAAACTACGTACACTCTACTCTTTACAGGCAAGGACAAACACAGTACACAAACTAGGGTCTCCGTCCCTAGTTAATAGGCGAAAGCCAAGGGAGAAGGAAGGGATTAGGTCAGTGGTCCCGGGTTCGAATCCATCATGCTGCCCTTAGATTTTCTCTTCCTAG
>JAAEAF010002815.1:0-27916 GCA_011037195.1 Triatoma infestans | reverse complement strand
GCACTTCCGGTTAACCATTTTTCTTAAATTTAGATTTCTAGAGGAACTTTAGAGGAAAACTTACCTCCCACAATTAGAAAACAACTCGGAAAATCGTTGGAACCAGTTTTACGGAAATGGCAAAAATCCATTTAGCAAGGCGATACTTTCGGCTGACCGATTTTGGTCAAAGTCTTATTGTGGGGTTCCCTAATAGCACTTAAACTAAATATCAAATTTTTCCCTTTTTGAGTTATACTGACCGCACACAAACAGTCCAATTCTAAAAACCACTTTTTTCGACAGACGACCTACAAACGTATATTTCCGGTGAAATTCGATATCGAAAATTTAAGACGATTCCCACATTCCCTTATAGCATTAAGAGAAAGTAAAAAAAAAATAAATTGATTAATTGAAACTGGTGAATAGTAATCACTAATCACACTTGATACTTCAAGGATATGGATTTTCATGAATTGTGCAATTACTAGATGGCATTAGCCTCAACTGAAAGACGACTAATGCAATAATACACTTTGTTTAATCTCTACAAACAATACAAAATTTTTGTAGTGAATGCTTGTGTAGTTGGTAAGACTTATAATGCGGGGGCGGGAGGAGGAAGATCTCCACGTTAATGCCCCGTTATGGATATATATGGCCCGTAGAAGATTTATCGCCGCTCACTGCACATGATAATATCGTGGCGCAATTCCAGCCATCTTTCTAGGCGATTATGTAGACGCTAACTCATTTTTTGTAACATTATATGTATCTTTCTTTCATTTTTTATTTTATTTAGTTTAGAATAGTAAAAGTGGTCCATAGATGGTTATCGTTTCACATGATTCGGCAATCATATTTCTGTTCTTATCTTAATTCGGCTTTATATCATATATTAGCATCAAAATTATTGTGACAATGTTGGTGACCTTGTTGCAATAAAAAGGTTCAGTCTAATGTATCATAAGATTATGTTTTATTAAATGTTTTCATAATTTTATGTTTGGAATACGGACTACAAATAAGTAACGAACATCAAATCATAAAAATTTAAGTTATTAAAACTAAGTTTCGCTACAGAAAGCGAAGGTCCTTCAAGCACCGCAGTGCTACGGGAGTGCCCAAAAAAGAATTTGTTCAATAAAATACTAATTACAATTTTCGAAATTCAATTTCACGGGAAATGCGTATTTCGAAAGTTGAAATACAACTAGAAATCGTATTGTGTATTTATGCGGTTGTTTGTGTGAACGATATTTCTCTGGTGGCGGACGAAAGTTGAAATACTAACTAGAAATCGTATTGTGTATTTATGCGGTTGTTTGTGTGAACGATGTTTCTCTGGTGGCGGACGAAAGTTGAAATACTAACTAGAAATCGTATTGTGTATTTATGCGGTTGTTTGTGTGAACGATGTTTCTCTGGTGGCGGACGAAAGTTGAAATACTAACTAGAAATCGTATTGTGTATTTATGCGGTTGTTTGTGTGAACGATATTTCTCTGGTGGCGGACGAAAGTTGAAATACTAACTAGAAATCGTATTGTGTATTTATGCGGTTGTTTGTGTGAACGATGTTTCTCTGGTGGCGGACGAAAGTTGAAATACTAACTAGAAATCGTATTGTGTATTTATGCGGTTGTTTGTGTGAACGATGTTTCTCTGGTGGCGGAACATTCACACAACTTTCTCTTACTCCTCTTAATACATCTACACATAAAAAATGAGAAATTTTCTTTAAATTTCAAATTCTGCTCATTTGTGGTCACATAAATATACAGGACAAATTGAGACGGGACTGGGGAAACAACTGCAGGCAGATAGAGAATTATTACATTGTAAAGAGCACCAATAATATTGAACTAAAAACATTTGAATTGTAACATCTCACATTCCTCAGACCGCCTAAAACAATTTTTTCAAAAAAATATTACAATAAGAAATGGTAGGTTTTTATCTGTGCAGTTAAGTAATCCAAGTTTCAAGTAAATCGTTAAACTCTTTTCGAGAAAATTCCAAAAAATCAGAAGCCTACTCTGTAAAATCGCACTTTCCGTTAACCAGATTTCTTAGATTTAGGTATTCTAGCTAGCAATGCTTCTACTGTACATTAATATTGCATATATATGTTGCAGAACCATACATTGTACTAGAATGATACTGTAGAGGAAAGGTAATGTTACTGTTCCCCCACAACCCTCCGAAAAATCATTTCCTGAAAAATGTCCCTTACAAAATACAGGGACACGCCAGGTGTGCGTGTGTGTAGACAGTACACAAAGTTTGAAGAACATCAGTTGCTCCGATTTCTAGAAAATCGCGAAAAACTAAAGCATTCAGTAAAGTCCCGCTTGCAGTTGATGGATTTTGCTGGAAACATTCCTGCCAGATGCGGTGCTTAAATGGAATACCAAGTTTGAGCCCCTTCAATTTTTATGTAAGAGATATTTTCCACACACACAAAGACCAGTCGCTAAAAAAAAATCCCACTCAAGGGACCTCAAAACATTTCTGGTGAAAACCCAATTTCGGAAATTTGTCGCGATCTCAATACTTGCACTTACCATAAATGTGAAAAAGTAATATCCTAAGAATGAAAAATCTCAGAATAATAAAACTTGATTCCGTTTTCTTTTTATACGTGTTATTTCGCGCTGTTATAAATAAATATAATAGTAAGATAGTATGGATAATTAATTATAAAGTAAATCTTCAAATAACGTAGTTTAAGTTACACTTGTTGGATGGTTCCATTTTTAAAGGGAACAATATGCCCCTTTATAAGACCCAAACATGTGTTTTCCCACTCAGGTACCAACACCCCTCTTAACCTAGTTAGGTCGTAACAAAAACATTTTTAAAAGCCACTGTATCAACTGTTATTTCCTCTGTGCAAGTCTATGTTATTACACTGTTTGACTAAAAACATCCTGATGATGGGCGAACGCCCGAAACCGGTCGATGACCACAAAAAGGAGCAGGCTATCATGGAAAATATTTCTGATGCTCTCCATCCAGCTCTGCGGAACCAACCACAACAGCAGATATTTTTTTCGTATTTTAAAACTACTAGAGAAATGTTTCAGAGACCTGATTATCGAGGTTAACAATTATTAAACGTAAAGATATTATTTTTTGTGAATAATTTTGCCTGTAAGATCCCATCATTAGATTATAAAACTAACGTAATCTGAGCATTTAAACATTCCATTGAGCAATTAGATTCAGACAAAAACAATACAATTAATATCAATTACAATAATGTTCTTATTAATAATTATGCTTTATTATTTATGAAACATTTTGTAAATCTAGTTATTATTTCAACATCGTTTTATTATCTCTATTTTATCTGATGCAGATTTTTGGAGAACTAACCTAACAAGTGTGGTGAAACGCTGTCAGGGCTTTCTCTCAATATAATTAATAAAATTCTATTTTACTCATTAGCTTCAAACTTAAAATTTGTACTGAACTTTTTGTTGACCTTAGCACTCTATAAATATAGGAATGTCTGAACTTTCACGTGGCACTGCATGGCATTCGTCCATCAGTTAGCCCTTAGCAGAACTTCCTGGCAGTTGGAATAAGCGCAGTACATTACCCTGAAAGCCCCGAAAAATTAATTTTTCCAGAAAAGTGTTTCATATGAAAGTGATAGAATTAAACCTAAGCAATTAGCATTCCAAGGTTTACGAAAATCATTAACTTGTTTTCCAGAAAATTGAAAAAACCTCAGGAGTCAGTTCAGTAAATTTGCCCCTACATTTTCAAGATTTGAATTCTAGCGAAGCATTTAATTTATTTTAATACTGTTATGTTTATGGAGCAGTGGAGATTAATCTCTCAGCTCTGTTTGTAATAAAAATGCAACTGTACAACTCATTTAAGTACATTACAACAGGAAGGTACATTACACTTTTCCTTCTCGAACAGTCTAGACCTTGCACACTCCATTACTCCACCTGTGGACAGGGATCTTGGGCAAAACGTTCACTGCTCGATAACAAACCCAACGCCATCTTCCAGACCAGGGTACCACATACAGTACGCAATGGAACACCAGAACTCGCGGTGTTCCCGACACAATTGTTTAGTTTGTGGAGAGTGAGCAAATTAATTCCATCTGGCTCGAAATAAAAACAATTACTATAAGTACGTATACATGCAACACAACATATATAATTTAAATCAACGAGAAGGGATATTACTATATTATATAATCGAACGAAAATCTTGTGATCGATAAATAGTGAGTGTTACTGTTTGGATGATGGTTACCTTTTTTTTACTATATCCAACTTGAACACCGACATCAAAAATAATACAAAAAATATATAAAATAAATAAATATCTTAAAACTAATAGATATGCTTTGCAAAAAAAAAATCAGCAATTATAATTCTTTGTGATCGATGAAATATTCAATCGATTATCACGATTCACTATTTACAAAATACTTATCTGTAAAACCTGAAATCATGTCATAATCAAATTAGGTGGCCAAATGCCCCCAATGTCGCAATTTTAGCACAATTGTCCCAATTTCATGAACTATCGTGTAAATTAATTTAAAAAAATCACGAGACATTTTCCCGATCCCAAAATAGAGCCTCTTGTGAAGACAATTATTACAGAGTGGGGCGTCCCAGTTTTTTGTCAGAGTTTTCTGTCTTCGTATTCTTGAAGTGTTTTTCAAGTTTTGCAGTTGCCAGACTTATAATTCAAACGCTCCTTGTGGTTAATTTTTATTTGTTCTTTTGTTGTAATTGCAATCGTATAGAATTTTAGAAATTGAGTTTTATCGGAAATACTTGTTTGGGGAGAAAAAAGAAAAATATCAGGTTTTTAGCAAATAATCTATATTATATATATATATATGTGTGTGTGTGTGTGTGTGTGTGTCTGTGTATGTGTATCTCTGTATACATTCATTTGTGGCTGTCCGCCATTTGTGAACAAATTAGCTTAGAAAAGAAAAATCGTAAAAACCTCAACCTTGACATCACGTTTGGACCCAATTGCCCTTTAACAACCCACAAACGTGTTTTCCCACCCAACTGACCATACTCCTTGACCTAGTTTAAGAGTTTAGTTTTAAATACAGTTAAAAACACCAGTCAGTGTGCAAAACTGAATTTGCTCTGTGCAAGTCTGTGTTGTCACACTGTCTGAAAACGCATCCTGAAGATGGGAGAACGCTCTAAACCGGTCGATGACCATAAAATGAAGCAGACTACACGGAAAATGTCTCTGACGTTTAAGACCACCGCTGCATCTGACACGAAGGTTTCGGTTAAAATCCGTTAACCGGAAGTGCGACTTTACTGAATACATTTTTCAGATTTTCGCATTATTCACAGAAATTTTACTCATGTATTTCTTTAGACTTCATGTATTAACTACACACATAATTGCCTTTCAGTTTCATTACAAACGAGTTGTTTACAGGACATACGATTTTTGGAGAGTTTTGTAGACCTTAAGCAGTACGGTACAGTAGTATGTACAGTGGCAGTTCGGTGTAGTTACTGCCAGACCATGTAGATTCGAGGTTTAGAAAGGACTACCTCCAAGGCGACTAAGGATTAGGCTCCATGAGGGTATCTCGCCTATTATTTCCCACTCCCAAGCCATTCCCTTCGTTGGACGCACCAATTTTGCACGGGATGTTCACTGGCAGCCACGCTGAACTATTGGGGACATCATAGCCTTCTTCCAAAAGGAAAAGAAAAGACAGATCGAATAAAAATTCCACTTCACTTGCGGAGATGTCTTTTGATGGACGACCGTGCATTGGAAATGTCTGGATGTTGAAGAGTGTTGAAATTTAAAGATCGTTTAACTGTAGCTCATCTTGTCCCTTGGTATTCATCTTGAGCCGAGACGAAACCAAGATCTTGCCACTCGATTCTATAAAGGAACATGGCTGTTGCAGGGGAGCACAAAAGGCCTGAAAATTCTAAGAACATCTCTTCCCCTTGGAGACTTCGAGGTCTAGAATAGAAAAGATTGATTATGTTAACGTCTATATAATATTAAATGCGTTGCTAAAATTCCAAGTTTGAACAAAATAAATTGATCGGAAGTGCGATTTTACAGATTAGTTTCCTGAGTTTTTGAATTTTCTTGAAAACCGCTTGAACGATTTTTTCTAAACTTGGAATGCTTCGTGGCAGATTTAAGTCACTCAATTTTATTTCAGATATTTTTTCCAAAAAAATCGATTTTATGGAGTTTCTGAGGAACCTGTGAGTTAGGCCTAACTGTCATCCGCCGTTATGTTTCGCTGATGACCGACAGATGCCATTCAACGCAGTCACATTCAGGTAAAACGTGTCCCTAAAACTAACAGCTACAATCCCCCACCACCTATATTTATATGTAATGTTAAGATCAACTAAACTTTAATAAAACTTTCAAGTTGAAAAGCAATATGTCAGTTAGAATTGTAATAAATATGGTAAGAGAAATTGGTGTGAGTGTTCAACAATAGAATTGTGTTTACAATTTTTGAGAGAATCTATATATAATTTAATTATTAGTTAGAAAGTTTGTAAATGAAACAATTAAATATATGTTTATACTAATATTGCCAAGTTTGTTACCTCGCAGTGACTGCAATATAAAAAGTAAAAATAGCTGCGAAAACTAATCAGTGCTGCTTCCGCAAAACTTTTATCAAATTTGCAATCGCTTCATTAAAATAGCTGTTATTTCTATCCCAGGCCCTTAGTAGATGAGTAAATTTGGTTGGAGAATGGAATGAACAGGTGCAAAGCTAATGGTTTTTTGATGCTCATAACACAAACGTTTTAATGAATAGGCTGGAGAACCGCATGGAATGGAAATGGGATTGTAATAAGAGTATAACATTGACACCACCTGGTGGCGGTAGTAGGAGTTAGAGGAACGTCATCACGACACATACAGTGACGTCACCCGTCTCTACGGACACAGCCGTACAAGAGGACATAAAAACCCTGTATAACTGGGTGGCGAAACATTCACTGCACACTGTGACAAAGATTTATCGTGATTAAAACAATGTCTTCGGGGACGTGTGGAAGGCATCCTGCCGCGCGCGTCCAAACATCGTGACGAGTCTTACTTTTTAGTAACAAAAATAAATTAAGAAATAAATACATGGTTGCCAGGAGTATGACGTTTTAAAAACAATTTACCAGTTATTAATAAATAAGAAGCGAGAGCATTGTATTAAAAAAAAAAAGTCGTAGAAATTAACAAAAAATATTTTTGTTTGTTATTTCGTAATTATTTCAATGGCTCCATACAATACAATCGATTATTTCAACGTCCACAATATGTGCAATTTGTCCTGTGCCCTGGACAGATCTACTATTACTACTGCTATCTATATCTAAGTAGACTGAGGAACACAAAAAATTTATTCAAAGGTAAATTGACTAGCCATACATTCAGAGGTTCTGGCGTACTCCAGATTAACCAGCTTTATTTACATTGCTAATACAAATAAATAACTATTTGATAAATAAATGACTATTCCAGTCAATGGACTTTTGGGAAGCGACAGTCGAGTAACGCTTTTTCCTGTTAAAGTTACTGGGCCTGGTCTGGGTGTGTGTTTGCAGAGAAACAAGATCATTCACAAAACGGAAAATCGCCGGAAGCACAAACTTGATTTTCCGTTTGGGATTTTCTTGATTTTCTGAATCAAGGGAAATTATTGGTCAACATCTGTCAACCTGAGGCATCAACTTCACTGAAAGAATATTTCAGTTTTTTCGCAATTTTATTCAAATATTCCGATTTTTAGGCCTAACGCTTGAACTGGAAACAATTTTCACTTAAAATTATTTTTGAGGCGTTCTAGGAAAGGGTTTAATTACTATTTCAAACACAGTGTCTCAAAAACTAGATTCTTGAAACATTTCACATTCACTGCAGAGCTAATCCATCCTTGTAGGAGTCTAAATAGCAACCAAGAAAAAAACAGGTAGTCAAACATTAAAGAGCTTACTACTGAGGAATCTAGAATGCAACTCTCAAAGAGTTATTCCAGAAACTGGTTGTAACAAGCAATCAACAGTTTCAAATCGCTCTCTGCCAAAAACCTCTTTTACAGGCTAGAGAGTCTCCATCAAGCTAATAGTATACTAGCAATCTACTATTGCAAGGAGTTGTGCACGCGCCAGGCAAGCAGCCAGCGCCACCAATCAACAGCACTCATGTTCGCTCGGGCATTCGATCCTCTATAGTAAGTTTTCAAACCTTTTCATTATTCCCTTACTATTATACTGTTGTGTCAAAATACAGAGAAAAAAAATGTATATTTTAAAAAATATTAACAGGAATATTGTAAAACAATATTTAAAATATCTATTTGTAGATGCCAATAATAGTTACATACATTATGTAATATATGTTGGCTCATACAAGAGATCTGTGGCCTCATGTTCTTCTTGTATGAGGCGTGGTTTACTATATAACTGCAACGTGAGGAAGTTTATGCAAGTATATCGAATGTTTGTCGCAGACGGAACTGTCGTGCACGATCACAACTCAGATTGTAGATGCATTAGGACTGTAATAGTGTAACTATCTGAATGTAGTCCATAGATGTATAGTATTCAAGGAAATGTATTAGCTAAAGAAAAGGGTAAGTATTTTGATTAAACATAATTCTCTGACTTGCCACCAGGTGATACACTCTACTGACGTGATGTAAAGTTTAAACTCTTGACATGTCGAAATTCAATTTTTTCCAAAAAAATGTTCGAAAGGTTTTTACTTTCTCTTACTGCCGTATATTCTTGACAGATTTTCGAACCTGAGTATTCACCGGGTATATATGCTTTGAGTCCCCTGAATGCCAAAAAGTGAGTTTTGAGAAATTCGCGAGTGTGTTTCTGATCAGAATAAATGAAAATAAAATAACAGCAGTTGGAGAAAGTGAAAGTCGTAGTAAGTTCCGATTGGGTAATTCGTTCGCATGCTTCCAGGAGCATAGGGTATTGCTGAAAATCAATCAACCGCATGTACCACTTTACTAATGCATTTTTAATTTTTTTGTGATTTTTTCGATATGGCTCCAACGATTTCCTTTAAACATTTCTTATGGAGGTCTATCACTTTTATTTGAAACATTTTCAATGAAAGCATTGAATGTGTTTTCAAAATTCCCATGTTGAAGAAATCGAATGAAGGGAAGTGCACTTGACGAAACGTTTCTTTTGAGATTTTATGGAGAAAACAGCAATCAGGTTTTTTTTTTTTTTTACTATCTCTTACTTAACTGGAAATATTGCGATCGTTCAAATTTTCGATATACGTTCTGAGGTTCCCTGATTTCGAAGAAATTGCTTTTAGCGAACGGTGTGTGTGTGTGTGGATGAATGAATAAAACATCACCAAAATGAGAAAAATCGCAGAAACTCAACATGATGTTCCATTTAGATTACCACTGCACCCAACAATAAGGTTTTGGACAAAATCTACATATCGGAATTGCACGATTTTACTGAATGTTTTTTTCAGATTTGCCGATTTTCTCGGAAACGGCTCCAACGATTTTCTTTAAACTTCGTATACTATCTACACATATTAAACATCTGTCATTTGGATTTAAAACACAATTTTCAATTTTGACTTTTAATTTTCCTGGGAAAATTGATATTTTGGAGGGGGGTTTCTCAGGAAACAGCAGCATCAACCTTTCCTCTAACGTTCCACTTTAGTAAAATGTATGGTTTACCACCTACTTTGTGAAATGACTCCGATGAATTTCATTACACTAAGAGTGCAAACTGCAGAGCATTTGAACCCTTTTCATTCAAGAAAAATTGCCATGTGCTAGAAATCAATAAATATAGACTGTGCTAGCTAACTGTTTGAGCTAATCAATATTTTAGCCAAATTTCTTAATACTATAATAATTTTGATATATTTAAAGCTATGGGATTTATCCGAAGCAAGTATTTTCATTGGTAGTTTCTTCTGGACATTAAGAAGGTTAAAGTGATATTACTGTATTTATAAAACCTAACCTACACACACCATTTAAATAGAAATGCGGAAGTTCTTCATTCAAGTGTGGAAATCCTCACATCATTTACCGGATCAGTGCATACAGGTTTTGCAAGCTTCTTTCTTGTCTTCTACAATATACAATTAACGAAACTATTTATAAATAATAGTTAATTTATTAGATTTTTTTTTTTATAATTAACTTGAGAATTACATTAGTTACGTAGTTAATAACATAGAAACTTAATTTATCTATTTATATTTTGCATCAAGTGGTAATTACTCTATATAAATAACAAGTTACATTAATATATTTCAGAATAGATTGCATTTATGTGTTTATATTATGTGAAATTATAATGAATTTTTCACTAGAAATACCATACACTTTGTTACTAATAATTTTACAATCTCTACACACGTAAATATATATTGTTCTTTGTACGAGTATTTAAATAATTTAATGTTATTGTTCTATTTGTTACTCAATTTCTGTGTCTCTACTTTTACTTTTTACTTTCTCTTACTTACTGATTACTGATGTAAGAGGAAGTATTGGGATCGTGTCAAATTTTCGATATTGTGTTTTCACCGGATATACACGTTTTGAGACCCCATGAATACGTTGGAATTGTTTTTAGCGAATAGTCTGTGCGTGAACAAAATATATCAAAACGAAAAAGTCGCAGGAAGCTCAAACTTGATATCATCAGCGCATGTGAAACGAAGATTACGGACAAAATCCATCCACCGGAAGTGCGAGTTTAATGTATTTTTTTTAGTTTTGCGCTTTTATCGGAAATGGCATCACCGATTTTCTTTAAACTTGGATTACTAACTCTGCATATATACATGCAACAGGTCTGTCACTTTTATTTGAAGAATTTTTCCAGGAAAATAGTTTACTAATATGTGTGGGTTCTGAGGGAGCACTGCGCTAAGTTTTCCTCTCAAGTACAATATATGATTCATCCACCTATATAACATGAAGGTACAATAAATGTGTTGCTGGGATTCCAAATTTGAAGAAACTTGGTTAACCGGAAGTGCCGACGTCCAGAATAGATTTTTTTAAAGATTTTTGGAATTTTCTCTAAAATGGCTAGACCGATTTTCACTAAACTTATAAATGCTGTTTGACAGATATAATGTCCGGAATAACTGAAAAATTGATGGACTGAGCTTTCTATGATGTTATATTTAAAATGCAGAAACGAACAACATCAATCGCCAGCGCAATCTAGTTCTTTTATAGAGGGCCGCGCGACGCTGAATGACTGAATAGCCGAAATCAGGAAAAAAAAAATGATTATATTAAGGCCCAATAGAGCGCTCTAAAAACACTGAACCAACTAAATATAAAATTTGAAATTAACGCCATGAATTCCGCACAACTATACAAAATCATTTCTTTTGCAAAGTGTTTCAAATAAAAGTAATGCGTTTCTAAAAAAAATTCTTTTACTATTTTCGAGAAAATTGCACAAAATTCCAAAACCTATTCTGTAAAGTCCATACTTCCTGTAAACCGATTTTCTTCAAATTTGGAATTCTATCAATGTTAATATTAAGAAGGTGGTAAAGCCATACCTTACACTGAATGGTACTTTAGAGGAAAGCATAACGTCACTTTTCCTCTACAACCACCAACAAATTAATTCTACCGGAAAAATATTTCTATTAAAAGTGATATATATATATATATATATATATATATATATCGTTGGAGCCGTTTTTCGAGAATATCACGCAAAACTAAGAAGAAAAATCAGTAAAGTCGCACATCCAGTGGATGGATTTTGTCCGAAATTTTCATGTCAGATGCGGTGGTAATGCCTAAATGGAATACCAAGTTTGAGCTTCCTACGACCTTCCCTTGTTAAAATATTCTGCTAATACCCACAAAAAACACACACATGGAAACCATTTGCTAAAAACATATTTTTCGTATTTAGGGGACGTGTATTTCCGGTGAAAACTCAATTTCGAAAATCTGGCACTATCGCAATACTTCGTGTTACTAGACATAAAGGAAAGTAATATACAGGTTTCAATTTTAGAATATTCTGTTTTCAATGCAGAAAGAGAAAGCGGAAGGGTTCCCACCAGAATTTTTGCTTAAGAGGAAGGTTTACGATCGTGTCCATTTTCGAGATTGAGTCTTCACCGCAAATATATTAAGGTCACCAGATTACCAGAATAGGTATTTGTAGTGAACAGTCTGTTTGTGTGTGTCTATATATCTCAAAAATCAAAAAATCGCTAGAAGCTCAAACTTGTATTCCGTGTAGATATGGCCGTGGTGCTGACCATAGCGAGGATTTCCGTCAAAATTCGTCACACGGAGGTGCAACTTTTCTGATTTTTTTCATTTTTTTACGATCTTCTTGAAATTCACAGATTTTTTTTAAACATGTACGAATAACTGTACAGATATAATCCTATTATTTTTCTTTTAAACTTTTTCCGGAAAAACTGATAGATGGGGGCTCTGGGATAAGTATATCAACTCTAAATTGTATAACCACTATTTTGTGCAACCAAATGTAGAATTTGTACAATTTATTACATTTACTGTTTCTGTGTTGGTGCTTATTTTTTAAATAAATACACATACAGTTCAAACTGTAAGAACATTTTTGCCAAAGCCGAGAACGTTCAAAAGATGGACGGTGAAAACTGGAGGTTCGAAAATTTAAATCGACTGCAATACTTCCACTTAACGGCCGTAAGGAAAAGTAAAAAGAGAGTAAAGATATTATGGAAATTATTCTGTGACGGAATGAACACGACTAAAAAACTGGTTGTAGAAGAAGGCGCTAAAATCTTAAAAATATATTGATGAATAATAAAATAAATAAAACAATAGCGTAATATTGATTGAATAAAATTAATTAGTAATTTGTTAAAGCAGATCCCTTGTTAATAATAATATAACTGCATTACTAAGTATGAGAGAAATGAAAAGGTTATTTACATACGAAATTGACAGTGCTGACACCTCCCTTACGTCTACAGTCAGCTGTTGTCAACTTTTAATCAAATGATTTCATCTTATACTGTCATTGTTGTTGCGATATGTACAATTAATTGATGGATTTACCTATATTGTGACCTGTGAACTCAATGTCAAAACTTAATTAGAAAGTATTTTATTTAAAAGAAAGTTGCCTTTCTTCTCCGTCCGAGAGCTCTTCAGGTATCTGTGCTAATTTGATTGATTAAACGAACAATTTCCATACAAATTAAAAAGAAGATTCCTTCTTCGCTAATAAAAGTTATAGACCTATTAAGAAACATACAAACATTTAAAAAAATCATGGGGCCTTTTATCAAGAATATTGTACATCCGGTTATTAGTACTTCCGGTGGATGGAATCTGTCTGTTAACTTCCTACTGAATCTTCTGGTGGTACCCAAACAGAAAATCAAGTTTGAGCTTCCTCTGCATTTTTATTTTCTGAGCTACCTAAGATGTTCATATCTTCTGTCTATGGCAGATCCCTAGCTTCATCTGTAGAGCTACCTGCCAGATATCTCTATCCAAAACTTTCTTCCTCCACTGTGTCGCCCGCCTTCGTTTTTAGGTTATCCTCGACGTCCTGCAGCCATCTCATTCGGGGTCTCTCGCCTCTCTAGAGGATGCTTTCCTCCAGAATGTTCCTCATACATAACTTTTGGGCCGCGGTTGGCGTCCATCCAGTGAAGAATCAGTCAAGTCAGCGAAGTCTTCTTATCTTGACGGTATCTTATACTAATCTCTGAATTTCTTTTTTTTTAACAATATCAATCCGACTAGATATTCTTAGTAACTGTCAGTTATAGGAAGTATTTTTTAACAGTTTATTTTTTACTTAACATAATGACGAGGTGTTATTTCGTTAAATTCATTATCTGTCTGTCAGTTCGGCCGGCACTTGAATAAAGAATGACTTCGTTATATTTTAAGGTCATAATATAGGTTATTCTGTGATATTATGACCTCTGATTATATGTCTGTTCACTTTGTCATACCATATGGCTTCTAGAATATAATGTGAATTTTGGAGGTCACGATAAACCTAACTAATATCTTCCTAATAGGTTTTATACGAAATAGTGATTTCTTTATTGTTTGCTGTTTTTTTTTATGGAAAAGATATTATATACATATCACAAAGTTAGACATTTTGATTAATTATATACGATGAAAAGTAATTCTAACTATTCAGATGGCAACATTGAACAGCAAGTTGTCAGTCAGCTGGTAGTTTCCCTCCAAAATAAACAAGGATTATCTATTTGAAATAAAACGCTTCTTATTGATACCTAGGAACCTAGCTTTATAAAATATATCTATATAATTATAATGATATAATTAAAGAAAATTAAGGTGAAGTTTGACTTGGAAAAGAAACAGAACTTCTGGCTAAATAGGAACATAACTCCGATGAAAGACATTACTGGATCAAATATGTGAAACGAATCGATTACTCTTTTTATTGATGATGTAATGAGGATTAAATATCCTCATACGAATTAAAAATCTAACGTACAAATATTGCAATCGTTACATTCTAACTTATAATGGTACTCATTCTCATACTAAACTTGTAATGGTTTTCCCCCTGCTTTTTCACTTCTTTCCCTGAGCAGGGGGAGCCATGCTCTACTCAGACGGAGTCAATGGTCTCTATTTAGACAGTTTCCTTCTTTCACAATTTCCACTACCATTAAGACACTCCGTAACAAATGGACAGATGATTTGATGTCTTCAAAATTTATCACATGCCCAGTTGTAGACGAATGTTCTGCGAGGACAAACTTCTCCGTTTTGTTATGCCATACACAGTGAATATGCTCTTTAAGACGAGTTGTGATTCATCTTTTAGTTTGGCCTATGTACTTCTCTACACAGCTGCAAGGTATCACATAGGCCCCACTTTTTTGCAGTGGAAACCTGTCTTTGAACTGTGATGGCATTTGAGACATATTTCAGCCATCCCCATGTATGATTGTTATATTGAGCTTTGTTAGGATCTTATGAATCTTCTCCGGCACTCCTTGCACATATGGGAGGATAGCTTTTGTTTTCTCTGCTCTTTCCTCTATATCCTCAGTTTCCTACACAAGAATGCTATTTGGTCCTATTGAAGAGAGTAGTTAATTGCCTATCTTTGTAGCCGTTCTATTTCAGAGATTGCCGAAGATGATCTTCCTTGGCCATCTCCGTTGGCTCGGTAATCCTGATATGATCAACGTAGTGATCAAACCTCTCTTCTGTGTAGCACGGTGGTTTGGAAATACCCCTCCGTGTCCCTAATCCTAGGGGAGATGTATCCTAATCCAAGATGGAAGGTTACTCCACGTCCCCCAGTCTTAAAACTTTTATAAATCTTGTATCCTGGAGACTCTCCTCCATGTCTCTAATCGTGTCCTAATCAAGGAGAGAAGATATTCCAGGTCATCTTCCATGTCCATCCAGTGCTTCTCCAATTCCTTTCTCTTCTGTTATTTGATGGCTGCTGCTAGCTCTAAAAAACTTAACGTTTAGTAGAAATTCCAAGTTTACAGAAACTTTGTCAAATAAAATTGTAATTATAGCAGTGTAGGTTATCGTGTGAGTGTTTCAGAACATATTTTTGTTTTGTTTTTACGATTACTCATTCAATGTTTCCATACTTCATGCTTATACTGAAGTGGGTATAGAAGTGCATATGCTCGTATTTATTCGAATGCTCTCCAAATGGTTCGAAACAAGTATATTATGATATTTGAGCGAAATTACTGAGTGAGTTGTTTAGTGGCAAGTAAGTAAGATTAGGCTACAATAGTTTGGTTATAAAAATATGAGTAACTGATTCACGTTTTCTTATAATAATAACAATGGCTACATTAATTTTAATTGACAGAGAACTAATGAATTAGTAAACATTATGTAGATAAAGTCACTTGTTTCTGAGGAGTTCTTTTAGAAAGGGAAACTCTTTATTATCCTTGGCAAATCAGCCGGCAGTAATATCAGTGTATTTATTGCAGTTGGTTGCAGTAATATGAAACAGTTAATTCGCGGAAACTCTCACCACTATTATCTCTCCCACCTGTTATCGATCTTCATTTAATAATGAAATCTGAGAGTCACGTTTTTTTGTTTTTTTTTAAGAAAGAAGTATTGGAGAATGTAGTTACTTATGACGCCTGGCATAGGATAAAATGGTTTTTATACATTATCAAGGTCTGGTTTATGATTATGTAAGGGTAGTAGCTATTTCTATGTGCGCGTGTATTTACATTGCATATGAGAAGAACCCCCCATATGCGCTTGTCGACCTTGCGCAGTTTTGCCAGTACAGAATTATGGGCCATTGGTTCGTTAAGTCGTGTCAGTAGAAGCCTTCAACCACCACCAACCCTCAGTGTAATGCATGTTAGTTAATCACTCTTTATGTCTCCAGCTTTGTCTGTATTAACCTAGTACTGTCAATCGTACTCTAGTTGTTATTGTTCATCCTTCTCTTCACAAGATAATAGTCACTCATCTAGCCGAGGAAATCATTTTGAATAAATAGGAAATATTTTTTTCTCGAATTTATAAATAAACTGGAATATTGTTTTGTTTTAATGATGTTTTACCTGATTCTTAAGTCCCTTATGGTTCTAAAATAGGTTTTAAGTGTTGCCAGCATTTGAACTCTCTTATTTTTTAGAAATTAATAAGAAAATCCACTTATTAATTTTATTAGTTTATGAAACAAATAAATAGGAAAAAAACGACAAAAATTTAATCTTTATGATTGAATATCTCGGCAACGGTTTGAAATATTAAAGTGAAATTAACGGCATTATTCTTTTTTAGTAGTTTTCAATACAGTAGTAAAAAGTGGAGGTCAAAAGGAAATTGCCACTTTCAATCACCGATTTCAGGTGTAATACGGCAATAAAATAAAATAACATTAACACCATCATAAACTAGAGAGCAAATACTTCAACAAACGTATGTTCACTTTTTTGATATCTTTCTTCGTTTAAGAGTTATTTCAAAAGTGGCCCGTTTAAATGGGACACCTGTAAATAGCATTAAATGGGCATTTAGAAATCCAAGTTTATAGAAAATGTGTGAAATGGAAGTGCAGTTATGTAGATAGACGGTTTCTGAGGTTGCCCATGTCAGAAAAGGAAATCAAATATATTAACCAAGCTTTAATGATTATTGTGTATTCAGCATAAAACTAAAAATATATTAAGATTAGTGTAAAAAAGACACACTATATTTATATTATTATAATAGAGCCCAATGTTTATAAATCAGCATATAATTAAATATAGATGTGAACAGAAAGCGTAATAAATTAGTATAGTTTCATTTTACTCTCTGCAATTAAATAGTTTATTCAACTAATTATTTGCGAACCGGGTCACGAGAAGTTGCTGCTCTGTTGTAATCACTTAGTAATAATCTACATGGTAATAGAGATGGTCTTTTTTTATCTCATCTTGTATATCGTATCATACAACGTTCCATTGTTATAAGGGAACATTTTCTGGGCGAGCATTCTTAAGCAAATACTTGTCGAAGAGGCTAAGTTCGGTTTCAGTTAATAAATACCTTGAAAGTGTTTTACATATTCGAAGCAGGTACTAATTAAAATCGTACCACTGAGTAAATAATCATTGGACACCTTCATAAGGAAGTACTGCGACTGTGTCAACTTTTCGATATTGAGTTTCACCGTTATACCGTTTTGAGGTCTCCTTTCTGTATCAGTAAAAATTATTGTTATGGAATGGCCTCACCATGTCTATATGTGTGAACAAAATGTCTCCGATGAAACAAAATATCCCCCCTCCAAAAAATAGTAGGAATCACAATCTTCATAATCCGTATAAATACTTTCATTGCATATGGCAGGAAGGTTTCCGGGCAAAATCCATCAATCTTAAATCATGTAGGTGTATGCTAAGCCAATCAGAAATTTAGAATTGTCATGTTGACTAGCCCACATTTGACACCTCTGTTGTGGGGTTGGTTCCGCAGAGCTGGAAAGCATCAGAGACATTTTCCGTGGTAGCCTGCTTCATTTTGTGGTCATCGACCGGTTTCGGGCGTCGCCCATCTTCAGGATGCGTTTTTCAGACAATGTGACAACACAGATTTGCACAGATATATAAACTGAATTGCACAGTGCAAGTCTGTGTCATCACACTGTCTGACCAAACGCATCCTGAAGATGGGCGAACGCCCGAAACTGGTCGATGACCACAAAATGAAGCAGGCTACCATGGAAAATGTCTCTGATATTTGACACCTTTACTTCTACACTGTGATTGGCTAATTATTCACAGCTAATTATTTCTATGAAAAATCTAGTTTAGAATTTTTTTACTAATTTTCTCTTCGTAGATATTTTATAAATTATCGAATTGTATAATTTTTTTTATAAAAAAAAATGCAAAAAATACATTTATTTCTAAGAATAATATTTATTTATTATATAATTAATGTGAGCAATTAAGAAAAAATTTTCATTCCATTGTTGAAAAAGCAAGCAAAAGAGAATTAGGAGGAAATGCAACATCCTATGTAAGTCCGCCATTATGTATATACAAAATATATATATATGGCCGTTTTCACTAATGGAACAAAATAAAATTGATGTTAAACACCCACAAAATTTCTCCAAGGAATTCATAATATTCAGTTAAAAAAATTTTCTTAGACCTGGAGTATTTAGCTATTCATTGTATTTCCTTGATTCTGTGTCGGTGGCGCAGTGCACAAAGTATTAAAGATGGGATCTACGCATGAGCTAATGCAAAATCTAGCTTCAAATCTAGTTTCTCGCAACAACATAAAAAAAGGAAATCGAACTAATTATTAAACAAATAAATTGAAATAAGAAGAAGCGTTATACATACATAAATTATTATTATTATTACCAACCCGGGTGGGCTATATCCCGGCACTGCAGCCAACAGAGGCTTATTGTGCCATCCCCGATAGTTCCTAGTAGACAAACCCTCCCTCCATAAGAAGTTTGAGGGCCTTCACCACCAGGTCATTTTGAGCTACTATCTCCTCAGGTCGCAACGTACCATACCTCAATTTAATTATTGCAACACAATCAAACAACAGGTGGGGGGCCGTTTCCTCCTCTTCCTGACATAATCTGCACAAGGGTTCCGCTCGAATGAGCCCTACCTTGTACAGATGTTTCCTGAACCTACCATGACCCGTAAATAGTCCCGTCACCAGAGAAATCTGGCTCCTACTCAGACTAAGAGTCATTTGGGTTCTTCGTTTACACAGTCCTGGCATCATCCTTTTACTGTGTATAACACCCGGGCTCCCCTCCAGATTTCTTCATGCTTACTGCGACACCACTCTCTAATCGCTGCACGAATTGCTCCGCCAGTTATCCCCAGGACCGGCTCTGGACCAATGAACGGAGTGTTAGCCCCGTTCCTGGCCAGTTGATCAGCTGTCTCATTACCCTCAATCCCTGCATGTCCAGGCACCCATAGCAGCTGTACCTTGTTGTGCCTGGAGAGTCTTACCAATGCCTCATGACATTCTTTCACTAGGGATGAGTTCTGTAAGCCTCTAGGGCGTATGACCTTGCCCCTTGGGGCTCTACGCAGGTTCTCCTCGGCACAGACCTTAATGGCAAAAACTTCAGCCTGGAATATAGTGACGGCCTCTCAATGAGTACCTGCGGGCTCATTCCATACACTCCTGCTCCAGTTCCGCAATCCATCCTAGAACCGTCTGTAAAACACAGAGGTCCTGTCCGGTAGCGTTTTTCCCACCCGTTGGACCATTCCGCCCTAGAGCCTAGGAACACCCGAAATGGAACCTCGAAGGTATATGTTGGACAGATGCTATCCCGGGCCATGTCTAACACCGGGCCCGGGTTGACCTTTAGCAGTATGTCCAAGTGTTTGGCTAAGGAGCCCCTCTGCCTCCAAAGACCATTGTTGCGCAATCTGTGTGCACTGGCCCTCGCCTCCGCTTGCACTAACAAGTGCAGCGGTGCCAAGCCCAGCAGCACCTTCAGCGTAGCTGTCGGAGCACTTTTAAAAGCGCCCGTAATAAGGAGGCACGCCAGCCTCTGTACTCCACTGAGGCACCTCTTGGCTGTCTCCTGCTCCGTTTTAGGCCACCATACCACCGCGCCATAAGTTATGACCGGTATGATGGCCCGAGTATATGGTCATCCTTGGAGTTAACCCCCATGACTTCCCACAGGCCCGTGTAGAACAGCATAGCGACTTCTTAGCTTTCTGCACTATATATTCTAGATGTGCGTTCCATGTGAGCTTAGTATCCAGGATAACCCCCAGATACTTTACTCTATCTGTCACATCCAGTATCCTCCCGAAGAAGGACAGTGACTTATATTCTTCAATGTTCCTTCTACTGGTAAATGGTACCAGAGTGGTCTTCTGTGGATTTACTCCAAGATCCACTCTGCTGCACCATCGTTCTATGCGCCTAAGCGCCTCTTGTAGGAGCTCCCCGACTTTAGGTCCGTGCCTGCCTCTGGCTACCACCACTATATCATCGGCGTAGCCCAGCACGGAACATCCAGTGCCACTAAGCTTCTCCAATAGTTCGTCCACAACCATGCACCACAGAAGCGGGGAAAGGACCCCCCTGAGGGCAGCTCCTTGTGGGCGTAATCTCTAGCGAAGCTTCACATAGGCTTGCTACAATCCTCCGTGTTTTAAGCACGCTGTCGATCCATCTAACAATGGGTCTACTGACACCGCACCTCTCTAACGCCTGAGTGATTAAGCAGAAGGTCGTGTTGCTGAACGCCCCCTCAATGTCCAAGAACACGGCTGCCGCTGTTTCTCGGCCATGCACCGACACCTTCAATTCTCCAACAAGAGAATGAAAGGCCGACTCACAGGATTTCCCTAACTGGTAGGCATGCTGGCAGGGTGCAGTGGATGTCGCCCCAGCACCACCTTCCTAATTTGCAGGTCCACCAGTTTTTCCAGAACTTTCAACATAAATGAGAAAGACTGATCGGTCTATATGCCTTGGCCTGGGTTGTCTGCCCAGGCTTCGGTATAAATAGAACTCTTACAGACCTCCATGCTCTAGGAACATGGTTGAGAGCCAAATATGCCCTCATCAGTCTGCATAGTGTAGGAGTAAGTGTTTCCCCGCCCTTCTGTAATAGAGCAGGGAAAATTCCATCAGGTCCTGGTGAATTATATGGTTTAAAGTGGTTAACTGCCCACTTTACCTTGCTATACGTGACGCAGCTTTTGGCTACAGACCAGTCCTCCCTGGACCCCCGCCGAAGGCCGAGATCCCCCAAGTTCTCGTCTGTCCTTCTCTCCCTTCCGAGGTCGTTTCGACCTCTTCACATAGCTTCCTTCACGAGTCCCTTTTGGCTTTCCTAATGGCCATATTATAAGAGGTGAGGGTTCTGTGGTACTCCTCACATAAGCCTCTCCTCTTCGCTGCATTAAACAGTTTCCTAGTCTTAGCACGGAGACTGGCCAGCTGATTGTTCCACCAGCTGACCTTCCTTGAGGATGACCTCACCACCTCCGCGCAGTTCTCCTGGTATGCATCAAGGATGACCTTCTGCAGTTGATCTGCCGCATCCTCGACGTCATTACCAGTTGCATAGATCTGTTTAACAGTTTTGATGTTATGGTCTAAGTCCTGCCGATACGAATCCCAGTCCGTACGTCTAGGATTCCTGCAGCTCCACGACTGGCTACAATCAAACAGGAGGTCAAACCTTATATACATGTGGTCCGACAGTGAGGGCTCCTTGGACACATGCAAGTTTCTTACCAGAGTCGACATAAAATTAGTTGCTAAGGTTAGATCAATCACCTCCCTGCGCCTAACTTTAAAGAAGGTGGGTTCTTCACCCTCGTTTACCAGGCACAAATTATTAACTAAGATAAATTCCAAGAGTGACTTACCTCTTTGATTCGTGTCTGTGCTGCCCCAAACCTCGTTATGAGCATTGGCCTCACAACTGATCAGTAGTTCCAGTCCACCATCCTTGCAGAAGGTTACCAAGTTGTACTCCTCTTCTGGTGGTGGTGGCTCTGTTGAGTCGAATGGAAGGTAGACCGACACACAAACAAAGTCCTTGAAGCCTCCCCCCATGCGCAGTTTCACCTTAACCGCCGTCAGATCTCTGTAATAGAAGTCATTCAGCAGTTAAAAGGTAATATCTTTCCTAACATACATACATGTTCTAGGATTTTCCAGGCTACGATTATACACAATCTTACCTGCAGGTTCTCCCAGCCCAGCTACTCTTCCACGGACCAGCCAGGGTTCCTGGATCAGGGCTAAGGCGATATCTTCCCTCATGAGGCAGTTCGATAGTTCTGCTGACGCACCTCTACTATGATGGAGATTCACCTGAACAGCTCTCCATCGGTTCTTGAGATTCGTCTCCCCCTCAGCTATCATCTTTCGCTTTCGCGGCGATCCGGAACTTCACTACGTCCATCCCGAGAAAAGCCTCGAGACTGGACTTTCTTAGGCGTTCCAGAACTCCTTCAGGAATTTCAAATACCAGGGTTTGTCCCCTGGCTTCCACTTTCCTGTTAATGATTCTCCATCTGTGGTGTCCAAACCTGCATTCTGAGAATGCAGCTTTTCCAACACCTCAGTTGTGGTCGCCTCCCTCAGAGCTCCTGCCACCCACACCGATACCTTAGCAGTTCTGAGGATCTCTTTGGCCAGACAGGCCCGCAGATTTATCCCCTCCCCTATCTGGAGAGTTGGGGTCACTGCCTCCAACCAGTTCCGCGTTGCCTCATTGCCACAAATGACAATGAGGGCGCCTCTGGATAGATAGCAGCCCCTAAACTGCGGGCCGTTCTCGTCATATATTCTGGCGACTACCTTGGCTTGTACCCTCTCCACCTGTTCTTCAGTCAGGTGGACCTGAGGATAGCCCTCCGGGGCAATCGCCATACGAGTATTACTGAGGACATCTCTGAATGAAACCGCAGCCGTCTCTTCAGAGCCCTTAGCTTTCTTTGCCACTCGTCTCCGGACCCCGTACTTGGAGTGCTCAACTCCGACCTTCCCCGTTTAGGAGCCCGCTTGGGAGTCGGAGAGGATGTTCCAGCTACATCCTCCCTTCTCCTCCCGCCGGGCATCCCCAGGGAGACGCAGCCACCACACTTCCCTCCTGGGCCGGTTGCTTGGAAGCGGCCCTTTCCTTCACCATCCGCTTCATTGCCGCTTTGACAACCACACCTTGCCTTCCGCATCAGCTTTGCGCTTTGCCTCCGCTCTCCGCCGCTGAGCTTTCTCAGCGAGATGTGCATTTCTTCAAGCTGCTGAGAGACTTCCTTCAGGGGGTCCTTCGCTGAAGGGCAAGTGCCTACACTTGTCCCACCTATCCCTTCATCTTGTCTCTCTGCTTCAGTCCGAGGGGGACCCAAGTTATCACCCCCCCCAGTTCCATCCTCTCTACTGGTCTCACTCCGGGAACCTGGGATCTCCACCAGCAGAGGGTATTAGTTTGGGCGAGTTCTGCTCTTCCCGCCCATCCTTCCCTTCTCTTTCTTCGATGTTATTTGGGTTCATCACTGTTCCCACGAGAGTTGGAGGAGCTAAGTCGTCAATCGTGGCAGTGCCCCATACCACGAGAAGGCTACAATACAATGGGGTTTCGCCCGGTTCCCGAAGATGACCGCTTCTCGGCTTGGGTGGGGATACCTAAAGGGATTAGGAAGAATCACTGGGATGGGAAAGGGGGAGGGGGAAGAGCCAGAGGAGTTTATTCCGGCTTCCGTCACTGCCTCGTTTGCCACCTCCCGAGGGAGGTGCTCAGATCGCACCACGTGGAGGTGAAGTTGGCTTGGAGGTACGCACAAGGCACTCTGTCCTATCCCCCTTGCGACCCTACATATATTAGAGTCCAATAAACTTGAGAAACTATGTAACTATGTAAATTGGAGTAAGAGAGAGGCTTGTGAGTGTTTCACATCAGATTTTTTTTCTTAAAAAAAAATTATGCCAAGAGAAAATCATGGGAGTGTTTCATACGAGATTTATTTTTTTTTAAATGAAATCCATTAGTTCACAATTCTATACAATTAGAACACCAAATAAAGGAATTCAATAAACATTTTGTGTTCTTTGTTAGGGCGCAAGGTAGTAAGATCTGGCCTTGCCAATATTTATCCCTAAAGGTCTGCCTTATAAGGTTAACACATGCGTAAAAAGAAAAAAACTTTTCTATTCTTTATACTTTTAGTACTTTCAGTTTCGAAATGTTCAAGTACAGTTTCGTAAGTCAGTAGAACATAGTGAACGCATGGATGACTTGCAGTTTTACTTTACAAATTCTTCATTACCTACTGTTAATTGAATGAAATAAGGAAAAAAAATACTGAATGATTGTTTATTCTTAGATCTAGATAGCGGTACTGCCTTCATTGTTACTTTATTTTACTTATATTTGTACATTTGTTTTGCTTATTAATTAGGGAAATAAAATTTCCTGTTTACAAATTAAATATGCCTTCTAAAACTTCTCATTTATTCTTTACAAATCTTTCTAGATAAAACATAAAAAATATAAATATAACCTGAATGTCTTGAAAGTTTACCATAACCTTCTTTTACAGTGTTCATTTTCCATTATTGATGTTTAATAATTTCCATACTTCTAGTGGGAAACTTTACCAGTATGAAACAAGGTTTTTTCTCCCTCAAACAGCTAAATAATAATGTATAAAATATGCATTTAACACAAGTAAATTAACTAAAAGAAAGATATGAAGATGTTATCTCGCTAGAATGACCTAATTCAAATGATGCTACATACACTTTTATTGATTTAGTTCATCGGTTACTCTCCTCTAACAAATATGCTTATTCATTATATAAAATAAGTGTTTTATTTATTCTAAATTTGAATCAAATAAAACGTATACTAAACAAATCTATAACAAGGTCTTCCTTTAAATAAAAATTTAGTAAACCATTAATTTATTCGATCTTTATCAAAAGAACACGTCCTTTGGAGGACAAACAAGGGCTCTCTTTATCAAAAGAACACGTCCTTTGGAGGACAAACAAGGGCTCTCTGGCGAATTGTCTCAAGTTTTATATGCTTATTCATTACACATTAATCTGAAATAACAGTTAAGCTAATGACGATTAAATTTATGCTTTCATCAATATTACTGTCTTAAATTGCTTGCTGTATGTGTTACAAAATATCTCAAAAGCGAAAATTTGCAGAGAGCTCAACTTGATAATCTTAGTCAGGTACCGCCATCGCATCTGACACGAAGGTTTGGGAAGCAGAAATGCCATTTCACTTGACTGAATGGACTTATCAGTTTTTGCGATTTTCTTTAAACTTTGTATAAAAATAACCCATACAGAGGAGACCTACTTACCACTTTTATTTGAAACAATTTTTCGAATTCATTTAAGGGTTTTTGGGGGAAGGGGTTTTCCTTTAAAGTGCCATTTTAATTTATTGTGCGATACTAAATCTGTTACATTAATTAGATTCATATAATATTAACTAAAAGTAAATGTGTCGCCAAAATTCAGAATTTGAAGAAAATCAGCTAACCCTTAGTACGACATTATTAAGCAGTTTTTTCATTTTTCTGCGGTTTTCATTGAGCTTGAGATATTAACGATCTAAACAGAGCCGCATCACTTATGTTTGAAACTTTTTCGAAATAACTATTTTATATGGGCCAGAATGTTATGCTCCTCAAAAAATGTTCAAGACTACTAAACATGAGGCAGTAATTATGAGTTTGAAGAAAGTTTGTCAATCCTAGTTTGCTTTTCACTATGCAAATCGCAGTAAGAGAAACTCGTGTGAGTGTTTCACACCAGATTTTTTTATTTATAAATTATTAAATCTTAGAATTTACACTTTATGCTCATTTTTATCATAAAACCAAAGAGATTAATCTAAAGAAGTAGAGATGATAAAATATAAGTTAAAGAATATATGAAATGGATTTACAGACTTATAAAATAAAATAAAAAAACCGCTGTGTGGCTGCATTAGAATTGTACAATATTACTACGTAAATATTTGCTCATCTTAATCTTTTTCTGATACACATAATACATAATTATAAAATTTTATGAGTTGCATAAAACATGTAACTCAATTTATATCCATTGTGAATTATAAAAATCTTTCATTTTATACTAATTGACCTCTTTGTAAAATATTAATCTTTTGTACAACACACTAAACTGTTATTAAACTGTTGTACAAAGAAAGATAGAAATATATAAATTACCTATAAAGAAAGTAGGGGTCATGTCATCCTATAAATATAACCTGTCTTGTAACCTAACCTTGTACATAATTAGTATAACCATAAGTTGTGCATTTTAGATTCATGAACATTGAGAGTTGAGAGACAGTGTTCTTCACTTGTTTGCTCATTAGATTGAAATGTCATTCAAAGATTATATCGACATTGGTTTTATCATCACTAACTCTTAATATTAAATATTTATCTAGAAATGTCAATGTACAACATTAAATATGGAGCAGTTTATTGTTTCTTTCAATTATAAAGACTTGATTTAATTAAGTCTTCTGTCTGCATCCTGGATCGAAAAACTTGTTGGGACATTGGAAGGATTGTGATCTCCAATACGCAATGTACTGGAACTAGCCGTTTGCGTTTAGTACATCTTTAATCATTGAATCGTGTGGATCGCCGCCTGAACATTTAGTTCTGTTACACTATCCGTGTTGTTCCATATCACTGGCCGTGTTACCATCAACGCACTCCATTTTGGGCATCCTCGTCACCTACTCTAACTTGCTGTTTGATAAGGTGGCTGAGACAATGAAGTCTCATCACATACGGACGTCTGATATTGTTATCAACGTGCCGCCAGTGTGGCGAACCGTTACATAAGGTAAGTGACATAGCAGCGTCTCAACTGTCCCTCATGCGACGCTAACGCTCGACTAGCCCAAAGAACGCTAACAATACCAATCTGGCAAGCTGATTGGAGAAGCTGACAAGCCGTGGACACAGAGAATGCAGCGAGTACGTTTCATTGATGAACACACCTCACAGTATCAACATTCACATCCAAAGTGGTCAACCAACTGCATTGTCGACTTATGGCCAGACAGCCTTTCTTTCAAGACACTTCATGACTATTTTCTTAGTTTTCATTATAACACGGTTCATTTTTATAATAGAGTTTTCCCTTCTGGATTTTCTTGCCGAGCAATATCCAAAGTCCATTTCTGTAGCCAGCAAAGTTACTTACTGGGGTGTATTTATTGAATGAATAATGCACACGCTTGATTTTAAGATACATTTTAAATAAGTATAACTTTAAATGTGAACTACTAGTAGCAGAGGTAAACACATACTAAAGAAACAGGGTTGCCATCATCTTCATAATCTCGAAAAATAAGTAAATAGAAAGGCATTTGGCTAATGCTATATGAAAAATTTTAAGTATTTTTAAAATATAAAAATATATTACAACTCTCCGCCACTTAATGGAATGCTTAATTTAAATTACATAGCAAGTAATTTTTTTTTTCTTATACTTTACAGATCCAGTTGGACTACAGGCTTCCTCTCCCTCTGCGATCGTCTTCTGCTGGTTTGGTGAACGACCTTCACATATTATCCGCTGAATTCGTTTCTGATTGTTGACTCACACCAGGGGTGTCGTCTTTTCGGACTAATGTTTTTGCGTCACGATAGGAGTGAATTCATTGAGTTGCTGCAGATGGGTTGCTGGATTTTGATTTATCACTGGACGGTTTTCTGGTACCATGTCTTGTTTTGATGAAAACTTTGTGTGTAAAAAGGAATTTCGGGTTTTGAAGGTGTTTCCACTTCTGTTTGTCTCAATTGGTTGATGTGTCTTTTAATAACATAACCATGATCAAGTTCTATAAGATAGTTTAGTTTTC
>JAAEAF010002814.1:0-43252 GCA_011037195.1 Triatoma infestans | reverse complement strand
GGCCAGGGCTGGTTCAAGACCACAAAATGATAATGATGATCCCTCCCTGGCCAGCCGATCCGCCCTCTCATTGCCCTCTATTCCCGCATGTCCGGGTATCCAATAGAGATGCACCTTACCCCTCCGAGCCAAAGCGTTAAGCGTTCTCCTACATTCTCCCACTAATTTCGAACTCCACCACAGCTTACTCAAAGCCCTTAGTGCGGCTTGACTATCAGAGAAGATCCGCACTTCCTTAAACTCTCCTAGCCACTCCCCCACAAAGTGGCAACATTCAATGATGCCCACCACCTCAGACTGGAAAACAGTGGCCAAACCACCTAAGGCCACCGAACTCCCTCTATCCAACTCCTGAAACCATGCTCCCGCCCCCGACATGCCAGTACCCTCCTGCCTAGAGCCATCTGAATAGCAGCGAATAATACCGCTGCCCGACTCCGTTGGCCTCGTGAGGTTATCGTCCCCTATACTACCAATCGTAATCTCATAATCTCTCTCAAATCCCCATTTCTTGCTCGTCTCATCAAGTTTGGATAGCAGAAATCGGTTCACTCGCCAAATTTCGTCCTCGATCTTAGTGTGATCCCCCCGGAAGGTTCTCACCCATTCTCCCTTGCACCTCATTCTGAGGTAACCTTTCATTGCCTCTCCCACCACCACATACTGTAGAGGGATTAGCCCCAACAACATCTCTAATGCCACCGTCGGTGTCGTTCTCATCGCGCCAGTAATAGCCAAACAGGCCATGCGCTGTACTCCCAACAGCTTCTTGCTATTCCTCCCCACCAAGGAGCCAGGCCACCACACCACAGATGCGTACAGCATCCTTGGCTTCACCAACTTCTCGTAAATCCAATGGATACCTCGGGGATTAACTCCCCAGGTCTTACCCGCTAATCTCCTACACTGCCAGAAAACTTCTGCCCCTTCTCCCAAATATACTCAATGTGGGCCCGCCAATTCAGCTTATTGTTGATGAGGACCCCCAAATATTTAACCTCTCTGCAAATTTGCAATTCCTTACCGAAGAGCCTAGATCTCCTAAGCCCTTCCAATTTCCTCTTCCTAGTAAATAAAACTAAAGAACTTTTGTCCGGGTTAACGGACAAGCCATAGTTCCTACACCACTGCTCCACGTAAGATAACGCCGACTGCATCAAGTCACTCACCACACTCAGATGCTTCCCTGTGATTAAGATTACCCCATCATCGGAATACATCTGCAGGTAAAGTCCCCTACGGTTCATCTCCCAAAGTAGCTCTTCAACGATGAGACACCACAAATGAGGAGACAAACTCCCACCTTGGGGAAAGCCCCTACTGGCTTTCACCCTTCTCTCCGCAACTCCCAAACGAGAATAGACAATCCTCGAAGTCAGGAGATTGCCTATCCATCTAACCAGGGTCCCATTCACTCCCCTCTCCTCCAATAACACTCTAATTCTATCATGAGCCACGCTGTCGAAAGCCCCCTCAATATCGAAGAAGCATCCCAGCGCGTACTCTTTAGACTCCAACGTGCGTTCAATTCTCCCTTCAATTCTCCCCACCAAATTATGGAGCGCAGTCTCTGTTGACCTCCCCGCCAAATAGGCATGCTGATTCCCATGGAAGGTACTCTTTATGTCGCAATCCTCCATTAAGAAAAGGTCAACCAGCCTCTCTAAGCCCTTCAACATGAAGGATGCCAGGCTGATTGGCCTATATGCTTTAGGGTCTAAATAGTCCAACTTTCCCGGTTTGGGAATGAACGCGACCCTACTAACTCTCCAAGCCCGAGGGATATAGCCCGAACTGAGGCTATCCCTCAGTATTTCTACCCATGTACTACCGAACATGTTCCAACTTTCCTGAATCAGTACCGGGTACAGACCATCCATACCCGGCGACTTGAATTTACTAAACGTAGCGAATATCCAACTCGCCCTCCTTAAAATAACCACTTTACTTGCCAACTCCTTACCCTGTAAATTCACTCCCTGTACAACGGGTGAAACACCTGCGCACTCTCCAACATACTCCACATTATCCGGTAAATGTCTATCCAGCATCACCCGTAACACCTCATTATGGTTATAGGTGATCTGTCCGTCAGGCCCTCAATACTGTCCAACGACATCTCCCCACTCTTGCCTAAAAACCTAAAGACCCGGTTCACCTCCTGTTCCCCCTCCAGGGTTTCGCAGAAGGTCCTCCAAGGGTCTCTCTTCGTTCTCCGAATCTCCCTTCTATACACTCGCTTGGTCTCAATGAACCGTTCCCAATCCTCCTCCGCATTACTCCCCCTAGCCTTTCTCGTTAGCCGCCTCATCTGTCTATTTGAGGCAGTTAGTCGGGCCGTCCACCACTGGACCTTCCTATGCAATATCTCATGCTCAGGGCATGAAGTCTCATATGCGCGAACAATCTTGCGAGTGGTCCGATCCACTCTCTGATCCAGGTCCTCCCCCTCAGATGGCGGTCTACCCGGACCTAACCTATCATTTCTCAAGGCCGAGGCAAAACTGCCCCATTCAGTTCTCCTCGGACTTCGAAACTTCTTCACCTCTCCCATCCCAAGACGCAGGGTGATTCTAATACCTCTATGATCAGACAAGGTCCAGTCATCCATAACCCCAACTTGTCGTCCAGGACAAGAATTGCCTGGAAGCCATCGTTATATCTATCACTTCTTCCCTATTCCTAATAACAAAGGTAGGTTTCTTACCTCTATTTAAAAGAAAAAGGTTTCTACTTACCAAAATCTCCGCCAGTGTCACCCCGCGCTGGTTGGTGTCGCTGCTTCCCACAGCGTGTTGTGTGAGTTGACATCGAGTCCGACCAGCAGTGGCAGGTTCTCCTTTTCATACCACTCCACCAAACGCTCCACTTCCTGACCAGGTGGTGGCTCCTCTGAATCATAGGGTAGGTAGGCCGACGCCAAAACTAGTCTGCCTAGTGTCTCTCCTATCCTAATCGAAACTACCGTCAGGTCTCTAGAACAAAATTCTCTTAACATTGAACACTCCATATGCTTAGATACCAGGACACAAGTCCTGGGCCTGTCTCATCATAAAATGTTCTCAACCCCATACCACCCCAACAACCACGCCACCTCGGATGGTATAGGGCTCCTGTATTAAACCTACCATTAAGGGTGTGTCCCTTATGACCTCAGCCATCTCCGCTACAGCTTCCCTGCTCCTGTGTGTATTGTATTGGTACACACAGAACATGAGTTACTTCCCTCCACTCTCCTCCTTGCCAGACTGGCCTCGTTGCTTCTCCTCCTTCCTTTTTAAAGGTAATCCTCATAATACGGTCTCCACTCCTTCTCTTCTAGAATCCGGAGTGAATGGGGATCTATAAAGAAAACCATCCACATACCTTTATTTTTCTCGAAGGAGCTGAGCACTCTCCAAAGATCGGTTCGCAGACCAGGATTTTGCCCTGCCAAGCGTTCCAAGAATCTCTCCAGCGGACACCTCTTGCCTGGCACCCAAACTGATACCCTGATCATCTTTGGGATGTCCTCTCCCTCCAACATGACGTACTGGATGTCACCTCTGGGTGTGATAGTCTGCCTGGCTGTCCAAACCCTAGTCCTCTCGTCGCCGCAAGTGATGAGGAATATGCCCTCACTTACCACGCCGGACTCCTCAAATTGTGGCCACCAACCTTCATCAGAGGTGCCCTTCCTGCTCCCAGTATCATCCAGAGCACTCACAAGTTGTGCTCTGACGTGCTCCGCGTCGTCCTCGGTCATCACTTCACCATCAAATATACACTACAATAACACACAGCACAAAAATTACAGCATAAAATAGAAAAGTAAAATAAAAAATTGACAGCTTGAAAAAATGAAAAAGAAATAGAAACAGAATAATAAATAAATAAATACAATAAAGAATAATAAATAAATAATTGCTAATCTAAAGAATATAAAAGAAAATTATACATACTTCTGAAAAAAGAAAAGAAAATTACATAAATAGATTCTCTGAAGAAGAAAAAGAAAAATACATAAATAGATAGAATAGAAAATAAGGAAACTGAAAAATAGCTTATTAAATGGCAAGAATGAAAAATTAAACAAAGAATTTAATATACCTAATATATTTGAAAGAAATATGCGCAAGCCTTGAAGGCAATAAGACTGTGATGGTCAAATATACGTCGACGATAATGCCAACCATGTAGCGCAAAGACGATTAAACGTTTACAATAATTTCGGAAGAAGCGTTAAGAAAGGATATTAGTACAGATGCAGGTAAGGGGCTAAAGCCAAAGTGCCGCACCCGCAATTCACTAAGAGCAGTACATGCGCACAAAAAATGGTATAAATCCTCTCTCACAAACGGATCACAGAGTGGGCATCAGGACGGTCAAGCCATGGTATGAAATTTAAATGTAAATGCTCACATCTGAGCTTAAACAACCATTTCAAATCATTCAGATTAAGAGCTGATTAAGAGAGATTAAGACCCTCAGCCTCAAGACAAAAAAGTTTAACATCATAATTAAGTTCTTTGTAGAAGAGAAACCTATCAGAATCTTGAGCAAGCCGAACACATTGTTCAGTATGCCGAACTTTAATAGTATTTAGCAAAGTACTCAACTGTTCTTGCCAGAGAGAAACCTGATCCAGAGAACTATCAAACCCATAGGAGTATCTTAGCGCCAGCTCACACCAGTGCCTGAACCATAAAGCATTCTGATTAATTACCTCGAATGCCAGAAAACGAGGTAAACGATGAGAGGGAAGATTTATAACCTTTAGACAATATCTGAAATGTAAATTTAAGGTAAATATTTTAAGAAGATCCAAAGAAGACTCCAAGTAAATCATGTAGTTAGGTGTGGAGGAAGGTAATGAAAACAACTTCTTCACAAAAAACCGCTGAAACTTCTTTAACTGCTCATATCTTTGAAAACCCCAGACCTGGGCCCCATAGCAAACAATGGAATGTAAGGCGGTATCAAACACTTGTTTATTTTTGCATGGAGAGGGATCAATTGCTGAGCGATGAAATTTGACCAATTCCTATTAAGAGCTAATTTAGCTGCTGAAATTCTTTCTTTCAGGTGATATTCTAGGGAAAGGCGAGAAGAGAGCGTAACGCCAAGATACGGGTAAAGATTAACTACTTCCACTGGCTCACCCCTGTACCTCATCGATCTGCAGAAGCCAGCCTACCCTCCCTTTCGAAAAACAACAATTTTCGATTTTTCAAGGTTAACAGTCAAATTCCACTGTTCGCAATAGTTCGCCAACAAATTAATGTTTCGCTGCAAAGTAACACGGTCTCCCGCGAGAAGAACGATGTCATCCGCGTACATCAATACCAACTGGTACGACGACCTCCAATGCGTACCCGCCCTCAAGTACCTGAGGCAGGTCATCCAAAAAAAAGTGCAAAAAGAAGGGGACTCAAAATACATCCCTGCTGAACACCGCAGTCATCAGGAAAAATCTCGAAGATACCCTCTTTACCACGAACAGCCGATTCAGCGTCGGAAAAAAGACTTTTTAGAATACGTATAAATTGTGTTGAAACTCCAAAATTAAACAACTTCAAAAATAAAGCCATCCTTGGAACACTGTCGAAAGCGGCTTTAAAGTCAACAGAAAAAGAATATACTTTGTTACCTTTTTTAAGAAATTTAAGCTTAATAATGTTTAACAAAACAAACAGGTTATCGATTGTAGAATACCCTCGCCTGAACCCAGCTTGATACTTACTGAGCAACTCATTATTTCTAACAAAGGATTCCAATCGCTGAAGTAGAAGTCTAGTGAAAATCTTAGCAGAAGCGTCTAAGCCGGATATACCCCTGTAATTTCGGACATCATTAACATCCCCTCGTTTAAAAGCGGAAAAATGATGGAGGTTGGAGTTACGCCAGTTTCAAACATGAAATGAAATAAAGATAAATGACTATCCAAAAAAATATCAAGCGCAAACTTATAAAACTCATAAGACACTCGGTCCGGCCCAGGAGCCTTATTATTTTTTAACTTACTGATAACCGAAGGTAACTCATGGAAATCAAAAGGGAGATCCAAAGTGCTTGAGACAATATAAGGCTCAGCATACAAAACTGACAACGTATCCCCCGGAGGGGTAAGTAAACTATAGAAATAAGATACCAAATCAGAAATACCAACATTATTACCGCAGATAAAGTTTTTACGTTTAAAGTGATTTGTTAAATGCCAAAACTCTCTGGAGTCTTTTACTGTTTTAAACGTGTCCATTACCTTAGAAAAATAGTTTCTTCTTTCTGATACACAATTCCTTATAAGCTGTATTTGCGAGGATGTAACTAGATTTGATAAGATCGGAACTGGTATTATGGAAAAGATCTAAGAGGGCGAAAGATCTGTCTCTTGCACGAAGACATTCCCCATCAAACCACTCCTTTTCACGATTATTTCTGATATACTGAGGTACATTAGGTGTTATAGCGGAACTTTTAGTACAATTCACTAAAATATTTAAAAACACTTGACTATCCGAGGGGTAGTGTGGAATATTTTTAACAGCCATCTCTAAAGAATTTCTATAAGTATTCAAGTACTTATCGGACCAAACTATTTGGGGTAATAGGGGCAGAAAAATATGGTTCGACGTTTCTATAAGAGATATCTTTAAAAAGAGAGGTATATGGTCAGAGAACAATTCAGCTAATACTTGAAAATCCAAAACACAAGAGATATAACCAGACAAAGTCAATAACAGAGGAACCCGTATTAGCAATGTAAGTAAATTCCCCAGGAACTCACCCATTCAGGATTACAAAAGTCATGGCCAACCCACAAATCAAGAAGTTTTGATCACTTCCAGTTAATATATAGATTTTTTTCCGGAAACGGATTATCAGGTTTGAACTTCCAGGCGATTTCAAAATTAGTATATTTCCTGCCCCTCCCCAAAGAACAACTCAATCCTACAAAATTTGACACATATTTTATAGCAATAAGAGTCAATGATGAAGCTTGCCATGGAATAAGGACTAAGGACACTCAGAAAAATTGGGACAACTTTTCTTTCCCTGCGGCCTACAAATAAAAAATACTTGTTTGTTACGGTAAAAAGTTGACTAGCTTCTTCTTCTTCTTCGGCTGTAGGATCCTCTAAAGACCATGGCTTCCTCAATCACTTTTGACGTTTCGGTAGAGGTGTCAACTCCACGCCCAACCCCCGCTATTTCGGAGGAGCTAAGATTTTCTTTCGGGGTTTACTCGCTTAGCCTCAAGCAATCCCGAAGCCACGAGCTTCATGGCGGACCTCTTTCAGCTTTGCTAGGCTATAATCTTATGGGATCCAAATAATGTCTTTTAACAGATCCTTAATGCAGGACGTAGTGGATTGAGGCTCTGCCCTCCTCTACTGTCAATCTAATGTAATCTACTCCCCTAACCTAAGCGTTCATCCTGAGAATGGTAGCCCTAATTGTAAACTGTCTATACCTTTGTCTATTGTTGTGGTAAGCGTGCATGGTTTACTGAGCTGTGGTGCCCTTGAGGTTACCTCCAGGTAAACTGCATGCAATAGCCCTTGCGAGTTGAAATTTGCTAGCTAAAAACATGTTCTTCGAGTGCAGTGAAGCTTTTTGGAGGTTTGGTCTGATAGTAGGAGTTCGTTTAATACTATACTAGGTATTGGTGGTGGGGGGAGAAAGGAGTTACTTTGTAAACATATACATTTGGGAAAATTAATAAATAATTTATCTTAACATAATGATAATAACATAATAATGTTATAATAGCATAATGATGGTGAATTTTAGTAAGAGGTGAGAATTCATTTAATCAATAAATTTCCGTCCACACACACACACACACACACACACACACACACAAACTATATATATTATAAAACAATTATTACTTGGGATGTTAAGAAGCAGATATATATATATATATATATATGGCATATGTTGTTTAGAGGAAAACAATGTTTAGTATAATTTATTATAGGTGTGCAAACTAGTGGGTGGGGGTAGCGATGGTGACTATACTTGGAAAGTTTGCGTTAAATTCGCAGGAAATTACTTTCGTACTCTCGTGCTTGTATTTAATGTCAAGTGAACTTTTACTATGAACACCATAACATACTGTTCAGGTAGCATCTCACTGTGTTTGTCAGTGAGACAGTTAACGGGCGGGCCAGCGGGCTAGAGTGAGAGGGGTTGAGTAAGTGAATGTGTGTGTGTGTGTGTGTGTATGAGAGAAACCTGGCTTATCGACGATTACAATTCATCATAAATTGATGTCCCACACAAACTCTGTTCAAAAACTCAAAATTTACATAATCATTTTGAATTTAATATAATTTTTAAATGTTGCTAGTTTATTTCTTACATACATATAACTTTTTTTTCTTTTTTATTTTGTTACATTAGTAGGAATATGTCTTGTTATCGCTTCAAATATTGAAAATTGAGTTTTCACCAGAACTACATAATCTTCAGGTCGTTTGAGTAAAAAAAAAGTGGCTATCAATGTTTTTGTGTTTTATGTGTGTGTGTATGTGTGTGTGTGTAAATGTGTTCACAATTTCCAGCATTCACGAAAAATGTCAGAACTTTAACAATAACATGGAAAAGTGTTCTGTATGTTTATTTTACATTTTACCCCTGTATAAAAGGAAATAATTTTTATTTTTTTTACTTTTCTTTGATAATTAAAAACTAAATGAATTATTCAGGATCTCTAACTTAGAGCATCAAAGTAAACGTTTAGTCGATATCAATCAATCCATTCTTTATTTTGGCTTTAAAGACGGCTATGTTTTTCATGTGTCGGTTCTTCGATTTCCTCCAAAGATTATTTCAATGAATCAAATTTGGCACCCTCGCACACATATGCTAGCACAAACACTGATATTTGCCATATTTTGTTCAGAAAATTTTCCCTGTTATGGTGGTTGGTTCCGCAGAGCTGGAAAGCATTAGAGACATTTTCCATGATAGCCTGCTTCATGAAGTCGAGTGAAACCTGTTGCATGAAGCAGACTATCACGGAAAATGTCTCTGAATGTTCCTTTTTTGCGCGATTTCTCGGGGAGGTGTTATCTTAGGTTTCTTCCCCTCAAAATGTCAGATACTTCTTGATTTTTTATACTTCAAGTTATAAAAATATTATCACTCATTTTAATTTAATTAACGAACTTAAATATGTATAAATTAGTATAATATGTATTATATTAGTGAGATAGTTGGAATTAAACGACAAAAAGTCCTAATATAATATGTATAAAACACTTTATTATACAGTATCGAGCTTTCGGCCTGTTGTTTTAATCAAGTTGTGTCATCTTGAGAATGACCTGGCTCGCAGGTCGAAAGCTCTATACTGTATAATAAAGTGTTTTAAACATATTATTTTAGGACTTTTTGTCATTTAATTCCAAATATCATATTTTGTACAATTTTTTATGTTCAATAAACAAAACAAAGTTATAGTGCATATTATTAGTAAGGTTGTTAAACTTTGTGTTCTTCATTACAAACAGTTTGACTTATTTTTTGCCCCACGTGGCCCCACGCGGTTGTGTCTTTTCCGAATGCCTTCAGCCAGCCCCGGCCTCTATCGCTTCAACATTTGCCACATCCAGTGCACAGATAAACTCTTCTTCTTGGGCAGATTCGTGTTATTTATTTGATTGGAACTTGTTCGATAGAGAGTGCTCTGTTCAAGTATTATTAACGAGTTTCTTAATAACCCTTCTAAGAATGTGTGTGGAACAAGAATTATAGTGCTTTTTGGGTATTGGTAAATAGTATTGAACTTGATACACACTTATAATAATCTTGTAGATTTGTATTAAAAATACTTTATTTCATTATTGTATTTTTTTGATTAAACATTTTATAAATGCACTAATATATTTATGGTACATAAATGAAGTTCAAAAAATCATAGGCACACTCCCATCCACACATTATAATTAAAATAAATTAAGAGGTCTGTTCATGCGCGTATGCGCGTGTGTTTATGGAAGAGAGAGTATGTTTTTATGGGAGTCTATAGGGCTAACTCAGTCAACATTGTTATAGGTAAGGTATTCCGGTAGGTGGTGCATTATAATGCATTTCTACATTCTGCATCATTATCAGTGCTATGCAAACAAGCGATATTTACATTTGATGTTTACATTTATACTATTACGGCTAGTAATATGCAAATTCCCTGTATTTCGCAATTTACATACAGATGAAAACTAGCGTCTTGTTTGTGTTTGCAACATCTGCTTCTTCTATTTTCCTTCTCTTGTTTCTGCCAGCTTTATATGTTCCCTTGTATATATTTTTTTTCAGTAAGTTTGTTGCTTTAAGATAAAACCAGCAATGAGAATGTATGAATGACTTCATAAAAAAATTCCTTCTGTTGACCTGATTGGCTTCCAGTTGGTTGATGCATATGTTATCTTCAGAAGGCCAAAGCATCGGAATTGAACTTTAATACTGACTGAACTTTAATACAGCGTACTGTTTTGCTCAACGTTTTTTAAACGAATTCCTCACTTTTGAGGTTTTCCTTATCTAAGGATTACTTATTTAATCTTCAATAAAAGCCCCAAACGCTTAATGTTCCAAATCTACTTTCGGAAGAGAATTGGTAAATAAATATTATGTTGAAAACAAGTATATTATACCAGCTAAATCCGGCCACGCTTAGCTGTGGCTGAGTCTGATTTTAATTAATAGGGAAATAAATAGAAGTATAATAGTTAACATAGATTCAGCAAGAAAACACATCATTCAATTTAATACCCTACTTTGCGTTGCTGTGAACTGTAAGGAAAGATCAGATGGTTTACCGACTCTGGACCATGCGACATTAGAGAGAAGCATTCGTTTTCTAAATTCAAACCGCACACTTGCAAAGATTGTCCTTACGCTTTATTGATATTGATAGCGAACGCAAGGTGTATTGAAAATTGAAGTCGTCTGAACTCGAACCCCATATCTGTCGGAATGAGTGGTATTCGTGGAAGTAGTACGTCTTCACCTTTATGAGGTCCAAAGAAGAAACGTTGCTTCAATCAGATTATTCATCAATTTTTACTTTCTCTTACTCCTAGTAAGAGGAAGTATTGTAATCGTGTCAAATTTTCGATATCGAGTTTTCACCGGAAATATCCGTTTTGAGGTCCCCTGAGTCCAAAAAAGTGGTTTCTAGCAAATGGTCTGTGTGTGTGTATGTGAACAGCATAGCTCAAAAACGGAAAAGCGTAGAAAGTTGAAACTTGGTATTACGTTTAGGTAACACCGTGGGATCTGACGGTGCGTTATCTGTCAAAATTCTTCTACCGGAAGTACCACTTTGCTAGCTGTTTTTTTTACGATTTTGCGATTTCTTCAAAAATCGCTAGGACAATTTTCTTTAAACTTGGTATATCAACTACACTTACAAAGAGGAACAACTTTTATTTGAAACATTTCTCCGGGAAAATTCATGAAGGGCACTTCTGGGTTTCTGGGGAAGGGGTGGGGTTAGGTCTTCATCTTAACTGCTATTTCAGTTGATTAGACAATTCTGTCATCTAAATAATATTAATTAAAATTAAATATGTTGTTGAAATTCCGAGTTTGAAAAAATCGGACAACCGGACGTGCGTTTCTTTTAACACTTTACTAAATGATTTTTCCCCTGAAGTTGTATCCACCCTAGATGAGGTAGTTACACATGATAGAGTCAGTTGGGCAGTACAAAGTTTCTCACCTTTCAAGTCACCTGGACCGGACGGGATTTATCCTTGTCTGTTGTAAAATGGTGGGGACGTGCTGACGAAGGTATTGTTGAGAAGTTTTAAAGGATGTTTGATGTTTGGTTATGTACCAACATTATGGAGAGAAGTAAGGGTAGTCTTTATTCTCAAGCCGGGAAGAAACGACTACTCTGACCCCAAGGCATTTAGACCCATTAGTCTTATGTCTTTCCTCTTGAAAACTCTGGAAAGGTTGGTGGATAGGTATATTACTGATGGCCCATTAAGGGATCATCCACTCCATCCTAACCAACATGCTTATATTGTGGGTAAGTCGACAGACAAGGCATTACATTGTCTCGTCGGAAGAATAGAATCTGCTTTGGAATAAAAGAAATTCCCTAGGGTGTTTCTTTGATGTTGAAGGGGCATTTGACAGAGTATCGTTTGATGCTCTCGAAGATGCCTTGGTACGAAAAGGTATACATCCCGTCTTAATCAATTGGATAGGTGTCTATCTTAGGAGTAGGGTTATACAGGCTTCCCTTGGCGGGCGCACCATGATAGTACAAGCGGGGAGAGGGTGCCCTCAAGGGGGTTGTCTCTCACCAAAGTTGTGGTGCGTAGTCATGGATGACCTTTTGGTTAGGATGAATTCATCGGGATTTTATTTGCAAGCATATGCCGATGATGGTGTTATTTTATTGTTAGGGCGGTGTTTGTCCATTATTTCGGACCTAATGCAAAGCGCCCTTAACATGGTATATTGTTGGACACAGGATAAGGGTCTTTCTATTAATCCTATTAAGACCCAGGCAATTCTATTTACTCATAGAAGGAAGATAGTAGGTTTTACACCTCCTAGGTTGTTAGGTACTTCCATACAGGTTAGCAAATCAGTGAAGTTCCTTGGTGTAGTTCTCGATAGTAAAATGAACTGGTCGGAACATGTTACGACACAACATCAAAAGGCGATAATCTCCTTTTGGCAATGTCGAAGAGTTGTGGGTAAGAATTGGGGGATCACTCCCAAAATGATGTTCTGGATTTATTGCATGGTCATTAAACCTAGATTGGTATATGCGGCTTTGGTGTGGTGGCGTCGCATTGAAACACGATCCGCTAGGCAGCTGTTGGAAGAAATCCAACGTTTGGCTTGTCTGGCGGTGACTGGTGCGTTTCGGACTACACCGACCGCACTATGGAGACTTTGTTAGGGATTCCACCTCTCTTTGTGGAGGTAAAAAACCGGGCAATGAAAGCCTGTTATAGAATTAAACAGGCAGGTCTTTGGCAGGGTAAGCGATATGGTCATTCTACCATTTATCGTGAGATGCTTTTAAGGATTCCCATTACAGGTTTCCCTTCTGATAGGAATTTGAAGACTTTTGTCTTTGGTCATTCCTACAGGGTTAGGTTGCCTTCTAGGGAAGATTGGTTAACCCTGGGTCCGTCTGGTGTGATTCTGAGAATTATCTCCGATGCTACACGGACGGTTCCAGGATGGATGGTAGGTCTGGGGCTGCCGTCTATTTTGAGACGGGAGATCATTTGGTAGCGCCTCTTGGTGAGTGGGCCACCGTTTTCCAGGCTGAGGTTTATGCAATTCTTTGCTGTATTTTGGATGAGAGGGTGCGTAACACTAATTAAAAGGTGTTTGTATCTGCTCGGACAGCCAGGCTGCGTTGAAGGCGCTAATTCATGTTTCTTCACTTCCAGATTGGTGTTGGAATGTTCTAAAAGACTGGAAGATCTTTCTTCATTAAAGGATGTGCTTCTGGTCTGGGTTCCAGGTCATATGGGAATTTTTGGGAATGAGGAGGTGGATAGGTTTGCCAAATTAGGTGCCTCTCTCCCTTTCATTGGTCCAGAGCCTGCTCTTGGTGTGACTTCTGGCACATGTTTGTCGGGCTTTCAGACGTGGATGACCTCACAGCACTCATCCTTATGGATGAGTGCAGTGGGTTGTCGGCAGTCTAAAATGCTCATTGGGGGCCCGGACGGAGCTTTGAGTAGCGGGGTCCGATGTCTTTCACGGACCTCCCTCAGACATCTGGTTGGATTCCTCACTGGGCATTGTGGTTTAAGGAGACATCTCTATATAATGGGACTCGTGCCTGACCCCTTTTGTAGAGTTTGTGAGACTGAGGAGGAAACACCCATGCATCTGATGACGAATTGTTTGGGTTGTGAGGAGATTAGGTTTAGGACCTTCGGCCGGAGTAGGATATCGGTAGAGGATCTTAAGCTGTGTCCTTTTAAGGTTTTGGTCCGATTTGTTCGGTCTGTGGTGAAACTTAGATGGTTAAAACCTGGGCCTGGATTTTCGTTCTAGTCCCAGTGGTTGTTATTCTTAGGGGTAGCTATATGGGCCCTGGGAGGCTTTGGATAGCGTAGGGTTTGCCTTTCCCTTCTGTGAATAATAATAAAAATGATTTTTCCACTTTTTCGCGATTTTCTCAATAATGGCTGCGACGATTTTCTTGAAACTTCGTATATAAACTAAACATGCAACGATCTACATCTTTTATTAAAAACATTTCTCTGGAAAAATTCATTTAAGGGTACTTTTAGGGGAGGGGTTGGGTTACAGCTTCCTCCAAAGTGGTATCATAGTTGATTATATGATTCTATCATCCAAACATAATTAATTAGAAATAAATAGATGGCCAAAATTCCAAGTTTTAAGAAAATTAGTAACCCGGAAGTGCGCATTTACTGAACAGTTTTTTCAGTTTTCGACGAATTTCGTTATATTTGGTCACAAACTATAACCTTCGTCAATTATAATTTTGAGAACAGCAGTAAGAGAAAGTTGTGTGAGTGTTTCACACCAGATTTTATAACTACTAATCGGGTACCATTGCATAACTTTGGCTGATTGATGTTTCGGAGTAATATAATTGGCACTCAAATTTTCAAATTTAGAATGTGTGGCGGGGTAATCGATTAAATTAAGAAATTCTGTTGGAAAATTCACTACTTCACATTGGTCCATCACGAAGTCAATGGATTTGTATCTCACTGTTTCAGCTGCGATTCTGTGTAGAATGATGTCGTTCATATCGAGTACGTTGACATTTGTAGCCGCTAGAATGGCTCTTCCGCTTAACCATGCGTGATTTTAATAATTTGTTTCGATGCTTTGGAGTACCTTGTCTACTAATTCTTCTTTTGAATGTACAATATAGCAGAAATTAGATGGGAAGGTGAAGTTTCCTGTTGGTGAATGTATGGTCTAATGCTTACAATGACTTCTTGTGAGCCATTGTACACTCATCCCATACAATGGTTTCCCATTCCTGAAAGAACCTTTCCCATTCCTTATGTTTTAGAAATATTACATGTTTGGGTTTCCGTGAAGTCCATGTTTAGTGACAATTTAAGAGCTGAATGCGTGTTCTACCTCCTTCCATCAACGTAGCAGCATTACCTGAAGAAGCAAGTGCTAACGCAATACGATCCACCTGGAGCGTCCAAAAGTAAATCCCCGGATTGGTTGGTCACAGCTTGTATGATGGTATCAAATGCTATCTTTTGTTCTTGAAGGAGTTTCAGTGTATTTTCTTGGACGAATAGCTGTAAGTCATTTCTGGTGTACGATTGCTCTCTGAGCAGTTCTCTCTCGAATGTTGCATTGATCGACCTATTCGGTACTGCAGCTCTCAATTGTGCCAACAACTTACCACACATTGCAAGGCAAAAATCCTCAATGAAGATGAGCGCTTCATTGTGTATTTCTTGTGTGAAATCCAAGCCATGATTATGTGTTTCTTGACATATTCTGTGCAGAATATCTTCGGCAGAGAACGCGCCACCACTCGAAAAGCGTCTGCGTCTGTCTATTTCTGCCAACCTCGCGAAACGCTCGGAATTTCCCGTTTCCATGGGAACTTCGGAATAAAAAGTATATATAAACACTCTTATATAGATATGCAACGTTTTGTAAAAATTTCAAGTCAATCCATCGACTACTGTTCGAGTTTTGCGGCCACAAACATACGGATGCTGAATTTTTATATATATAGATTGGATGCTAATAGGAGATGGTAATAAATCCATACTCTTAAAGGTAATTTGCTGCATAGAAGATTGGTGCCAGTAGTTCATACAAATTAAGACTCTGTAATGTGTAAATAAGGGAAAATAAATTGAGAATTATGAAAATATAGTTAACCATCGTTACTAAATAAGTCTTTGAAGAATCAAAGTAAAATACTAAAAAGCCTTGCCACAACCATCAAAATAAAGGTATAGTAAACAAAGTAAAAAAAGAAGAAAGTAAAAGGTCGAACAAAACCAAAATAATTTAAGCGGATATTAGTTTGCTACGTTGGAATGGAGACAATCATTTTGCATGATCAAAAGGAAAAGCAGAAGTTTGAAGATTAGTTACGCTGATGTACTTCTACAAAATAGTTGTGCAGGCTGTGCCATTGATGTCACTTGCACGCTACAAACTTCAGAACACTAAAACATCTCCTAGTTGAAGGTGGTCTTACTCTCTCTGCCTCACTGTGTCACTCTTCCACTCTTTTCCTCCTGGCATTAGCAGGCAGTCTTGATCACTATCTAGAATTATCAAACTATCCTCATTTATTGCAACAGTAATGATTAAAATGAAAGAAATTCGCTGATTATATAAAAAGAACTCTCCCAAGTACAGAGTCATAAAAAGTTTTTTTGAAAATAAAAGAACCATAAAAATGTGGTTTCATATTAAAGAATCAATATCAACCATAATCTAATTAATTCACAAACTTTTGTTGGTTAGACTGGAAAAATGGGGAGCCTATGTTAGGATGGTGATATCATCTAGGTCAGATTACAAAAACCTGACACTCGTTTATGAAGAGCATTAAGGAAATCTATCTAAATTAAGGCATTGAGAGAATCATTAAATTCTTGCGTTAATCGCCAACAGTTCATTTTCAGCAATTTCGGTTTATAATTGGGTGTCGGGTTCTTTTGATGATGTCAATGCATAACTATTTTACTTTTTCGCCCCGATTTTTGATTTGTCACTTCTAATGGGCAAGTGAAACTATGAGTTTTTCCACATTCAGCGGTTGAACAACGAACATAATATTAAAATTAGGTATTAAAAATCAAAATTCTGATGTGTAACATTCACATATCCTTCTCATATTGTAAAAATTTGTTGTAAACTTTTTGTTGTAAAAAAATTGTCTTCTCATTATATCATATTTTACAGTTGTAAAAATTAACAAATATTCTACCGTTGGGAATTTTTGCACAAAGATGCCCAAACAAAATTAAAATTATAGTCGTGGTGAGAGAGGAACATATTGGTTCTCTGCATATGGGCAGAGTAGAACGTTGATTGTGATTACATTGTAATCCAGAAAACAATTCTCCACAATTGAAATCTAATATAATACCAATCAGTTTGCATTCCAAAATTTAAAGAAGATTGTGGTAGCTGTTAATGTGGAAAAACTGAAGAATCACCCAGAAACCTATTCTGTAAGGTCGTAGTTCTGGATATTCGGATTTTTCTTCAAAAATTGTAGCTCTATCAATGCTTTTAATAAACATTGATGATATAACTACATACAATACTGAAATGGGACATTAAAGTATAGTTTAACATTGCTGCTCCCAAAAACACTCCAAATTTAAGTTTCCCTGGAAAAATGTTTGAAATAAAAGTGTTCGACAGTGTTTGGAGTTTAAAGGAAATCATTTTAGCCATTTTCAAGAAAATGGCGAAAATTGATAAAAAATTAGTTAAAATCTCACTTTTGCTATTGGATGATGACAGAAACCTTATTGCTGGATGGGATGGTGATAACTGAACATAATATCAAGAATAGAGTTTCCCTCAATTTTCCTTTTTTGAGTGATTTAGTAATGCATGCGTATTCCTTTTAGCATGCAAAATTCATTTAGTAATACATTAGACTACCACGATGGCCTTCAGCTAGTGGATAATCAAACATAGAGCCTTAAATTTACAAATGAAATTACAAAATATACTAATGTATAATAATCAGTATAAAATAAATCAAATTGATACCACGTGGTCCCAAATTCAAAAGTCTAAAGGAACTTATAACAACCAATCTCAATGTGAAAAATTTAATTACATAACTATTTAAATTACGACTAGTTACAAATAAATTAATTTACTCAAATTTGGATATACCATATAAACTGGAAATAAATTCTACTTGATTATCACATCTCACAATACAGATAGGTAAAGAAATTGTGAACAATAGTCTTCCCATGATGATGACACGCAGAGTGTCGAAACGTCGGGAATAATGTAATTCACACCAAGATAAATATAATTAAAAAAGGCTGTTAAGAGGTTCATCATTTTATAACCCTTAAACAAAATAAAATTACTAAAAACAGCCATTAAATTCAACTATATTGTTACATAGTTACAGAGCAATTCTCATCAGACTTCTCACTAGATGTTTAGTTGTCTTCAATTTTACATATGAGGAGAATGTAAACTTTATAGCATGAACTTTTTCAAGGAAAACTTTGTCTCCCCTCCCACAAAACTTCCTTTAAATGAATTTTTTCGGAAAAAGGTTTAACGAAAGTGATGGACTTCTGTAAGTGTAGGTAGTAAACTGATTTTAATGAAATTCAATGGTGTCGTTATGGAGAAAGTCGCAGCAAAATTAAAAAAAACTGCTCAGTAAAGTAGCACTTCCGGTGAACCGATTTTCTTCAAACTCGACATTTCATTGTAATTAATATTCGAGAGATAATAGAATTGTGTAATAAACTAAAATAGAATTTTGGAGGAAAATATTACCCCACACCACCGTCAAAACCACCTTAAATGAATTTACCCGGAGAAATGTTTCAAATAAAAGTTGTAGCTCTTTGTATGCACAGTTGATATTTAATGTTTAAAGAAAATCATTGGAGCCATTTTTGAGAAAACGGCTAAAAAATCTAAAAATCAAAACCTTATTATCGGGTCCCCCCCTCCCTAGCACTTGAATTAAATATCAAGTTTTAACTTACTACAGTTTTCCATTTTTGACTTATGCTGACCACACACACTCAGTGATCCACTTTTAGAACCCACTTTTTCTGATTCAGGGACCTCAGATCATGTATTTCCGGTAAAACTCGATATCGAAAATTTGACACGATCGCAGTATACTTTCCCTTACTAGGAGTAAGCAAAAGTAAAAACAAAAATGTCTGATGTGAAAGACTCATATAACTTTCTTTAACTACGATTATTAAAGTTACAGTTGACAAATTTTGTCTTTAAACTTGGAATTTTTGCCAAACAAACAAATTGCAAAGAAGTATATGTGAGGAAGATTATACATTGCAGCTCTTTTAGGACACAGCTTTACACGTAATGGTTGTGCCTGCTTCTATCTTCCCAAAGGGAGTACTATTGTAAAATAGATACTATGCGTATATGAATGTTAATAAGTAACTTTTACTTTTTTGTATTATTTAAACGTACTTTTTGTAGTGCTATAAATATTGAATGGCTCTGTGTAACTATAGAACATGTAACTACTTTAAGTACAAGTCATAGTAGATTGTGTATATGGAGGAATATGGCCATATAGTGGGCCTGAAGATGGGTCATGGGACACCGTGTACCCCACATGTGGAATGGTACTTCCCAAATGAAAGTCTTGCTACTTTCCAACAGCCCGCGCACATGTACACGCTCGGAATACTCTTATATTGATTTAATCTCACTAAACGACCCTCATCTCATATTTCCATAGGAAATACGGGCACCACAAATTTTACAAATACTAAAATACATGCTTTTAACTTAAATGACTTTTTCTTACGTCATAAATATATTTAAATACATAAAACTGTATACAACTATAACACTATAAAACAAGTACCTTTTATTTATTACTAAAACTCATTATAATTAATTACAATGTATATACTTTGAAAACGATAGCACGTAAACTTTGGGATAACCCTTAAGAGCAGCGCTTCCCAAAATATGTGCCGCGGAACACCAGTGTTTCGTGAAAGAAATAAATGTTAAAAAAGTTGTTCCGGCAAAAATATGGAATCTCACAAGATTTTACATAGGAATGAAGAGTTAGATTGGTTGGTCAAAACAGGCGCCTCTCTTCTCTTTATTGCTTCCGAGCCTGTTGTTGGCTTGTCCTTGGGCACATGGCTGTCAAGCTTCACAGCATTCCTCCCGATGGATGAGCTCAGTGGCTAAGATGATCATTGATGGCCCTAACAGGGGTGTTAGTGAGATGTTGCTTTGTCTTTCACAAATCTCTTTCAGGCATCTAGTTGGATCCTAATACTTGGCATTGTGGTTCATCGAGATATCTCTATTTATTTGAGCTCATACTCGACCTTTTGGTAGAGTTTGTGAGACAGAGGAATTCTTTATGAGTTGCTCCTCTCCTTATATGATTTACAGTCCACCGTTTGCAATTTTTTCTTAGATTGATTAGGACAACACCTGGGTTTTGAATCAGCTAAGCGAAGAAGCGAGCGTTAGCGTGATTATAAAAACCTAATTGATTTAATTTAGTAAATCTAGTTTAAAACAAAAATACCCGAAACTGCCTTTAAATGACAAATTTAACAGAAGCCTACCCCAATATATCAAAATTAGTTATTTTGGGTTTCGTTTCCTTTGCAGACATATTTAAGCGAGACAGAAATTTCATACCAACCAAAGGTTCATAAAGCAAGATTTTCATAGCAACCAAATCAGAAAACAGTTTGTACATGTGATATTTTACTCCGTAGGGGAGGGAATGGACTAACCACTACATCAGTGATATTGGCGCCCCTGCGGGTATCCCAGTCTAATAACATGGACAGCATCTACCACTGACAGTAATTCAACACTCTTACAATACACAAATGCCTGCACAGATAGTTGATATGTGCAATTACATGATTTTAGCGAATCCATAGGCAAAGTGTAGCGTCTAACCAACATCCACAATCAGTAAAATTACATAATGTACAAATTACAGACGAATAAATTCTGTGTAGAAATACAGATATTAAGGGGAACCACAACAGAATCCTTCAAGTAGAAATAATTTGTGTGTGTATTGACCTCCCTTTAAAACTATCAACATCCATGTATGTTATCCTAGCACCTACTTTGTATTAACTCTTATTACCCATTGATGTCCATCATTCATAATACCAGCTTGAACATAATGAAGAGATGGTCTTCTACGCTTTCTATCTGGGAATCACAGTGTTTGCGTAATGTTTAAAACAAAAACTAAGCCTGAAGAAGCCTAGTGCGTACGGGCGAAATGTTTGTCATGATGTGATCACAACCTGAAGACCCATGTGTCTATACTAAACAGATGTTTGTTTGAAGTGTTTGAAGAACGACTTTGGAAGACTCTTCAGTTTCTGATATCAAAATAGAAATAACCCAATGAACAACTAAAACTATCTTGTAGTTTGAATAATTGAAAATATAAGGTTCAAAATGGTTGTTAAGACTTGAGAAAGCAGGAGACTGAATGAAAATCATGATTTCTTCATTTGATTTCTACTAAAATACAAATGAATCGGTAAATTGATAGCAAAGGGGGCGGTAGGAGAATCTATTTTAATGCGGTTAAGCTTCTTCAATTAGTGTTTTTTGCCACTGGAAGGGCGCACTGCAGTCACGTCTCGGGACAAGTGAAAACGTTGTGTACATTTGGAAATAGTAGCACCATTATTTGAATTAGAATTAATTAAAGTCATTCCCTCACACTGTTTGGAAGGACATTGCGGCATCCACTGCAAAAGGCACTTCATTTATCAAACATTTCTTTGGTGCCAATTTATTATTAATTAAATTATATAAATGTGATTCTAATTTTTTTTTTTTTTTTTAATGATTTCCTAATTTTGTGGATATTTGACATTTATATGAACTTGGGGAAATTTAAATTGTTAGTTTGCTATATAAATATATTACCAACAGATACCAGAAAATTGTAAAGTTTTAGTTCAAAAATTGGAGTGCACTTTTTATCTTTGAGTCAGCTCCAGTCATAGCTGTTTACCTGACTTCAGAACTATCCCTCTTTGCTGTAAGTGAGCGCTTGGAAGGTTAATCCAGACAATGTCCGGACAGGCATAATAGACAGTGGAATCCGTTAAATCCATTGATGTTTGTCGTTGATGACTCAGCAGTTGGTCAGGACATTTCTCTTCATATATGTAAGATCTCGTCTGTATTTTCTTCTTACTACAGCACTTTGAGTAGAGCATTCCGTTTCTTGTTGTGTCTCCATAGTTTTTGTTGGTTTATCCCAGATCTCGTTTTTTTCCTATCTAAATCAATCGTAACTATTTCTGGTATTTATCCCTCCAGTTTTCATGGATAATTCCAGTAAGAAATCTATACATCAAACATGTCACCCAGTTCTGTGTTTGACCATCTGCATACTATATACGGTTAATGAAAATCGAAAATTTTTCTCGTTGAAATAACCCAATAACAGCTGATCTATTCAGAGATCAAAGGTAACACAATACTTTGAAAATTATTAGATTACCTCCATTCCTGCCATAAAACATGGTATTAACTACCCTCTCGCTTTTATAGAGCAATATATGTAAACTAAGCAGCTCTATCTGCAGGGAGTATGCGGAACAAATGAGCATCTGTTCAATTTCATTTTCTCAGTGAATATGCTGCGGTCATGCTTGTATAATTCGTGGGATACTCTATCAGTTACTCTCTTTGTAGCTCTGTCGGCGGTCCTAAAATCTCCCTTTGCAATTCTCCGCGCTACCGTTACAATTGTATTACATAATTCTTAAGTATATTTCGTTACAGTCATGCATTAACAAGCGTATACATACTAATAGATAATTAAGTAAGGTTTTCCAGTTTGAATAATTAATATTATTTTATAATAATAATTAGAATGAATTTTTTTTTTTGGCAATCTAATCAATGAGGAAATGATTGTTTTTGAGAAATGTTACAAAGTCATTTCATTTCCCAATGGCAATGGAAAAAAGTAGAAATTATGTGTGAAAAAAAATTTAATAAAGTGCACTTTGAGTTGATGAATTTTACCCGAAATCTTCGTTTCTGATTGCGGAGGTAGTACCTAAACGATATACCAAGTTTGAGCTTGCTACGATTTTTCAGATATTTTGTTCACACATAAACATTTTTCTGGTACTCAGCGGACCTCAAAACGTGTACTTCCGGTGAAAATCCAATTTCGAAAATTGTCATATCGCAGCACTTCCGCTCACTAGCAGCGAGAGATTGTTACAACAAAATTGAGATTTCTAAACTTTTAGATCAAACTATGGATTTTATAGGAAACAAGCTTCGTTTACTGAATACTTTTTCTTCTGCTGGACAACACCCCTTCGGTTTTCTAATGTTCTGGTTGTTTTTAAAGCTGGTAGAAAGCTTTTTCCTAGTTAATGAGCTTCTACTTTATGTTTTTTTCCAGCGCGCTGTATACGTCGTAGAATAAAATGTTGACAATATTTTACTATAAATTTTTTAATATATTAATAACCTTGTATATGACGTCGCAAGAGACGAATAGTTAATGGCGTTGGACGGGAAACTGAGGTTGTAGACTGATACTCGATTCCAAAAATCTATTTTCTTAGATAAATGTTTCCAATAAAACTTGTGAGACTATAATAGAATGATTTTTAACGTAAAAAATCGTAGATCATCCTTCTCGAGAAAATCGTGAAAAAGATAATGGTCAATAAAATCCACTTAGTATCGTATTCTGACGGATTTTAACAGAATTTTACCGTATAGTTTGAGCTTCTTGAATTTTAAATTATTTTGTTTACACTTACACGCAAGACCAATTTCTGAAAGCCATATTTCCGGTGAAAACTCAATGTGGAAAATTTAACACGATCGTAATGCTTTTCTGTTTACAAGTAATAAAAGAAAATAATAGAATAATTTTACATAGAGAAAGAAATCTTATTTTTATTACATTATTAAAATTAACAGTGTTTAACAAAATACATTTATGTTCTTACGGTTATAAGGGCGCTGATGGAAGGGGAAGACGAGAGTGAACAAGTACTGAAGAACAAGAAGAATTATTAAAGTACAAAAAGGAGTTGGTTGGAAACTGTGCGAAATAGTGTTACCAAGCCCGGCAGTTCTTTGAAGAAATATATATATATATATATATACATATACGTGTGTGTGTGTGTGTGTGTGTAGAAAATACACAAAGTTTTGAATAGGGTGCATAGTGGGACTGGTTGTGAAGTGTTAAAATTGTTGTAAAACTTGTACACGCGCCATGTTTCTCAAAGCAAAGGAATGCCATTAAAGGAAAATGTGGTATTTCAATGCCTCTGGCTTTTGTATTTAAAATACTAAAAGGGCAATAATATTATATATATATATATATAATGTACAGCGCCCTTATAACCGTACTTTTATAGATTTATTGTATCTATTATCTACATTTAATAATAATATTAATGTTTTATTTCTTTGACATATTTAGTTGTGTTTATTTTTATTTTTTTAGTAAAGAGAGAAATGTGGAATTTCAAATCTACAATTTTATGTCCACATGTAGTTAAAACTTTTTTTAATTAAACTGTAAGTATATTGATAATTAATTACAATATTATAAAGAATAAAAGTCCGAACAGTGCATTTACACGGACTTTCCATTCCACGTCGTTTTTTTTTACGCGTGTGAAAATCGCGTAAGTACAGACTACATTCTGCCAAGAAGAATGAAATTCCTTAAGGCTTGCTTTTTACTTTCTCTTACTCCCCTAGTAACAGGAAGTACTGCGAGACGGTGTCAAATTCTCGTAATTGAGTTTTCAATATAAATACATGTTTCGAAGTCCCCTGATTATGAAAATATTTTTTTTTTTTGCGAATGGTTTTTATGTGTCTGTGTGTAAAAATTAAAAATCGCAGGAAGCTTAAACATGATAATACGTTTAGATCCAAACGCATGTGACAGCTACGAGGGTTTCAGACAAAATCCATAAAAACCGTTAGTGCCGTTTTTTTTTTAGTATGTTTGCAACATTTGAATGAGAAGATAGAAAAGAAAAATTGTTATCTTTTACACGATCAATTTTAAAAATTATCAGCAAAAAAAAAGTCGTAAAGATCAGAGCTACCTAATTAGCACGTTCAATTAAAAATTCTGGCTCCTTCTGATATATAATAAATTATAAGAAAGATTATTAAAAAAAAATTGTTTTCGTACCGTGTATATTAATGCCGCGTATAAAAAGTACCGTGCAAAGAGGGATAATTTACCGAGTAGAAAAAAGTGCCGCGTAATTGGAGGTGGTTATATATACAAATAAACTGACGGTGATAAGTGACTATGTGCAGATGATGCAAGTAGAAATACGGACGCACGCGGGCTCTGTTAACTCACAATATATATATATATATCTCTGCCATTTTACTTAATAAGGAAAGTTGTGATTAAAGGAGGGAGGTAGCGAGAGAGTGATGAGTGGCACGGTAGTGTTGACTGAAGAAGGTAACTTCCTGATTCATTGATTGGCTGATTTGGACCGCGAAATCAACCCCTCTTCATTTTTACTAACCATGGAAAATTTAAGCAAACTTGAGCGAAACTTGAGCAAAAATAAAGTTTATGGTCAGACTCGATTGGTGTAGTGGAAAGTTCATTGATGCACTGAAAAATGAAATTAATTACCGAACTTAAAGTTTAGGCAACGTTAGTCGAGAAGCAACGAGTTTCTGTCACGGATTTAACTACAAAGTGGCATTTCCTATTGATCAGTTCACGCACTTTTACTGATCATTTGGGATTTTCCAAGCTTTCAGCGCGATGAATGACTGAATTTCCTAAACTAAAAGTAGACATCAAAGAAAGTAAGATAAGAGACAATAAACGACGCTAAATCGTCTGTTTTTAGTGGCTCACTTTGAAGTTCGCTACTTTTTCTCGAGGGTGTCTGGAATGGTGTTAACACCGAATGAAATGAAAAATAAAAAAATGTTATTAAGTTAAATCTTGTGTTTTATTTATTCAGTACGGTTAATTTTTTATAGGTACAGCATCATATTATGTTTTGCACATACAAACCAGAACAATTCCTGGAATTACAAAGTGTCAGTCCTGGAACATGGCGAAGAGTTATTTTCCATTAAAAGTGAAAAATAAATTTGGTAAAAATGTATCTAAATTAATTTCACTTTACACAAATAATTGATTTTTCCTTTTTATATGTAAATTGATAAAAATTAAAAATAGCTCTGCAGATACAATATTCACCGGCGATAATACTTGTTTCCTGCCACTGACAGGTAGTTGTTAAATTAAGTCCTGAGGATTTTACTTTTCATATGCTATACATTGCGAATATATGAGTAGAAACTGAAAATTTCTATATCCACTTCTAATATTGAACTTAAGTCAACAATTTATTAAAATCTTTTTACATTTATTGTACTTCATAGAAGAAAATTTAATGATTTCATTTCTATAGATATACTTCCCGGCAGAATCATCAGAATCAATAAGTTTCTCCCTTTTACTTACTCTAACTTCATCAATATTCTGTCCTAGTTCTGAACTCGACTTCCAATTATACCTACAAAACTCGTCTGCAACTTGTTCCAATACACTTCTAAAAAAGATATTTCAAATTTATTAAATATCACCCCAAATCTATGTTCAACAAAGTGGACGACTACGAATACACAGTTAAAGCGACATTGTCGTCGCAAACTATCATGTGCAATGGTAGCGAGATATGAATAGTGAAGTGAATGAACACAGGAACTAACACTATATACAATTTATTTTTAATGATTTACGGAGTAAGGAGAGAAGAGGAATACACGCTGATCGAGCGAGGAGTGGTGATGCGTGATATACATAGAATGGTAGCATGGACCGATATAAGTTATACAGGTCGCTGGAAGAGAGATGTGGATAGCTGGAATTTATGCTGGTTCTAACGGTAGATTAGCTAGTAACACTTGATCAGCTATAGATGAGCTAGTACTTTAATATGGTTAACTTGTCGAACCTTTCAAGGTGTGGGACTGGTAATTCCAATTTCTTTCCGGTAATCTACCATTAATGCTTTTCACTTGAGGCTCTGGGACAGACAGCCAATTACCCTAAATATCCTGCACGCGTCATACAAGTTCCCTAGCCTTTGTAGGTCAAGGCTATTGTACGCCTCCTCGGGACGCCGCTGGTAACTAGTCACCGATTTCCGTGATCAGGCCAAGTGTAAGATATCTCTTCACACCTTGTGTCGGAAGGGGTTCCTAAACCCTCCTCTTCCCATTCTTTTCCTTTCCCTTTTTGTGGTTACACATAAGTTACCTAAGAGACTATTCCTTCGGTCCCTCAGGCAAAGGATCAAAAATACTAGTTGGACAGTCCATCGGACGTGCGATCAATGATGTTGTATCTCTGATAATCGCTTGGGCTATGGACGCAAGCGCTATTTTCCAGCCCATTTGCTTGCGAAATAAATCTACTTTACATCGCAATTAATGATTCATTTAATATTCATTTATAATTAATTTAAAACGAAAATCACTTTGGGTTTTGAAGAAGGGTTTTATAGGCTTCAACTCGGCGCGCGGCTGGTATGGATGTTTCGGCAGCTGCTGGAAACTGCAGCTGATGGCTGCTTACAGGTGGCAGTTTATGGTTGAGCGGGACACGCCTAATTCACCTAAAAGTTTTCTGGTGCTGGTGCAAGAATCCGCTTCTACAGCCGGCGCCAATAGTGCTGAATCTAAGGAAAGAGAGAGGACGTTCTGCATGAAGCTTACTTTTCTGGCTCATTATCACCCTCTCCAAATTTTTTAAATCAGATCTGTGCAGTCCGTGACCTGTACAGAGTCTTTTTCTCGACTTCATTAATTTCGAAAGCGGCATTTGTGGCAGTAGCCTTTTTTGAAGTAGTGACGTAAAATCGCCCGAATTTAGAGATTCAACCAGGTCATTTCTTAAATCGCTTATAAATCGTAAAGAAGTTTCCTCAAGCATAAACTGAAAGTAAAAGAAGTACCTAATAAGAAACATTTTGTAAACTAGTAAAGTAACTTTTAGTAAAACACCTTTGAGGATTAAGAGAAAAGAAAACGGAGATACTTTTGTTAAACCCCAGTAATAATACTGTGAATAAATTAATGACTATATCTCCTCGTTTTGATACTAAAAAAAGTAAAAATGTACTTTTCGGCCTAATGGGGCTTCTTCACCAGTACGAACTATAGTAATTGCATTTGTAACATAACCTATATAAAAGTTAGGTGAGCTAATTGGTAAACTTATTTACTACTAAACTAGTAGACCATAAATTCAATCGGGATATCACAAAGATAATTCTACCATTCCTGTTTGTATTTAAATATTACAATTGAATTTTTGGTATGTTAGTAGTAAGTAAGATAACAAGATTGCTTATATAACCTTTACAGAAAGAAATATATTCCAAGGTTATGTCCGAAATATAATTTCAAAAGTATTACTGAAGATGGCCCTCCTTAGGCCGAAGCGTCTAATTTTTTTATTATTAAAACCAAGAGAAATAATCATTACTTTGTTCTTAGTAGTAAGTTATATGAATTTGATTATAACAATTTATTAGGAAAATAATATTTTATTGGTTTGTATTATTGATATTTTTCCAGTCCCATTTAATAGCGCTCAGGCCGTGAATCGAACCCAATACCACTCTTATGGCTAGCTCGCGGTTTAATCCTTCACTGGTTTATTTTATAATATTCACACATAACAATAAGTTAAAGCCCCCACGCAATGGTCTAGTGGTAGTGCACTCGCCTCTCGTGCGTAATTCCGGGTTCGATTCATGTGAGAGCAAAAACGGTGTTGACCACGTATCGTGAGAAAAAATAGGAGCTACAGTTGGTGGTGTAATGGAATCAGATATTAGATGTAATGGAATCGTTTGATGTGTGATTCCTGGAGTAGCAGATGTCTTGAAGAGGGCGGAAGTTAGTTTGAGAGATTTGGAAGTTAGTGCTCGAATTATTAAACGGTTTTTTTATATAAAAATAAACTGTATTTTCACAATAATTTAAACGTGATAAATGGTAACTAATAACTATAATAAAATACTTAATAATAAATAGAAGATAAATAGATGATAATTTAGAATGGTTAAAATAACGAACTAAAGTGCACAACTACGAGAATGATAAGTTGAATATAACTGTGAATTGCCGCTCGTGTATAGTTTGGTCGTAGATGATATAATAATCATCTCGTTGTATATCATAGAGTTTATATATACTGCTGTTCACACTCACACCAAGACATCTGACTTAGTGTGCGGCCTTGTGCGACCTTCGTAGTTTTCTGACCTTATTTAGTGGCCATACTTATCGCGGTGCCTGCCTTTTGATGTGAGAATTGATGAAAAGGCTTTGTTGTTTGTTTGGTTGACCGCGGCGGTCGGCGGCCAACAGTGTTACTGTTTTCACCCTTTGTTGATTATTTCTTTGGCATACTTGCCGATGTCAATGACTTTGCCATGTCATTACAGTGGCTAAGGCAAGAACTAGACCAGAGTGGGAACTGCGGCGTGCTTATCCAACCACGCCCTCCCATCATAAAAAAATCGCCATCAGATCGTTTATGGACTGTCGTACCAGAGGTAGAAAGTTAAAAATCCGAGAATCACTTAATATTGCAGATACGTTTATAAACCGAATGAGCACAGTGAACAGATCACTTTGTTGTAAGGAAATGTTGATACAGTTACGACAATATGCTATAATGGTTGAGCCTAGTCTTTTAATATTTCATGAGCATTAAATTTTCTAAAATATGAAACCAGAAGGTCGGCCATTGTTCTCATAGAACTATAGTTCCCCCCACTACTCTCTCTCCTACCTTTCTTCACCACTTGCCCTTATTTAATTGTCCAAATTATAATTTTATATAATATTGTTTAGAATACTACAAAATGGTACAATAATGTACCTTGCATATAAATATAATATAAAATAAATAGTTTTCCTAGTTACTAAAATGTTAATTAATTAAATATAATAAATAATTAACATAATGCAATATACAATACATATTATACAATAAGAAGACACTAAATACAGAATTTATAAGAGAATAACTCTTGTTTGAATAACACTTACACGCTCACACAAGAATGAGAGGTGAGGAGCGGTTGTTAATACAGTGTGTGAATTACAATATCCATATAGCGGTAGGGCAGGGTGCTTTCAAAGTCCACTGCCTTAGAATATTGTTGAAACAATGGAGTCAAAGCCTTTTGTCCATCTGTGAATAGCAAGCTGGGCTTTAATCTGCCCTCTGCCCTAATAATGTTCATTAGATTGGAAACTATTATTAACTTGCCAGCAATTTTAAATTTATTACTGTTTATTTTCATTTATTTAAATATTTATTTTCTTTCATTATTTTAAATACATACACACAACCAGTGAATTCATGGATTAAGGTGGAAAATGCTTAGGAATGCCTCATGACCTGGACAGAAATAAAAGAGTTACGTCTTTGAAGGAGATGGTCGACAATCTGGCTTTAAAAGCTATTGCAATTTCCTTCTTTAGACCGTAAACACTTTGGCGGGATAAGCAATCAGGAGGAAGAGAGGGTTCCATCGATCAAAGGAGATAAGGCTAGCTTGGCTTGACCTGAAAAGATATGAAGCATGTAAACTGTGGGCAAAAAACTTGCTGTGAATGCCAATAGGGTTCCTCGTAGATGGAGGGAACTCCAAATATCATTTTTCCTCAAAAAAGTTTTAAATGAATGTGATCGGCATTTATGTAGTAGGGTAGGTAGTTAGTGTACAAAGTTTGCAGAAAATAATCGGAGCCATGATTGAACAAATCGCAGAAAATTGAAAAAATCATTTTAATAAAGTCGCTAACTTTCGGTTAAAATATTTTGACTCAATACTTTGATGCGAATGGCGCTACCTTAACGAATCTCCAATTTGAGTTTACAGTGATCAATCGTTTTTATTTTTTGGGCATTTTTTCCAATACACACACATACGCACGCCTACAGATCATTAAATAAAATTTGTTCGTATTTAGGTAAACTCAAGAAAGGGATTAGCTCAGTGGTAGCGCGCTGAACTAGTAACGCGGAGGTCCCGGGATTGAATACAGCAGTGCTGCCCTTGGATTTTCTTTTCCTAGGAGCCTCTACAGCTCACTGTCTGGTGATAGGTAGCTCCGGGGGGAGGCACAATAGTGTTTCAGATAGTAGGGCAATATCACCTATAATCTAGATCTAGGGAAACTTAAAACACATTTCCGGTGAAAACTTAATTTAGCATTATTTTTATTATTAAACTGGGTGCCTATCGGCCCATGGGACCTAAGCCTATGTAACTTTTATCCCCCCTAGTAAATTTGACATGACCGCAGAACTTCCTCTTTCATAACATAACCCTAGCTGACCTCAAAAGCTGAGTTATAAATATTTTATTTTATATTGCTTTTTGAAACAATATACTAATCGTATTATTACATATGTATATTGTAACATTCATTTTTACTGCAATATTAACAAATAAACCTACCGGAACTTTCAGCTTTCAAAAAAATTAATAAATAAAAATTTTAAAACATTACCGGCTGCACGATACATATCATAGTTTTGTACAAAAAAAAATTACAAGATACTGAAAAAAATAAATAAACTAAAGGCAGAGAAATATTGTGATCCTTTTCCATTTATATTACATTAAAAATATTAAAAATTCATGAATTCAAAAAGGAAATGCTATAACATTTTTCCATTATTTTTGTTCATTTTTTTTTAAATAATTGTTTATTGCTTTAATTAGGAAATATTACTGGAGTCATAAAAGTTTCATATTATTTTTAACTTTTTAAATTAAAAAAAATTGGGGTGAGTAAACGTTTCTTGTCTAAAGTGCGATTGGAATGACGAGCGGTATTGTTGAACGTCTCAAATTGAAAAGCCACTATTATAATAACGGGCTCTGGTAGCAAGTGCCATAAACTGGTGATCTGAAACCGCGACAGTAATGGTCGTGTGTGGTTACAGCACGGATTTCTTTTTTATTTTTATTTTTAGCTTTCTTAGAGTCTATTAGTCCAGGCTATGGGATAACCAATTCTGTAGAAAAATGCTAGTTTTATTTTTGCAAGCTATCTCCCTTAGTGAGGAATATTGCCTCCTATCTTGCTGAACAAAGTGGCGAATAAATATAATTTACTTACTTTCTCTTGCTGATGTAAGATGGAGGTCTCCGACTAAGTAAGTAAGTAAGAGAATGAAAAAAGAATTTTACTTTAGTTGTTGTGGTGGTTGGTTCCGCAGAGCTGGAAAGCATCAGAGACATTTTCCGTGGTAGCCTGCTTCGTTTTGTGGTCATCGACCGGTTTCGGGCGTTCGCCATCTTCAGGATGCGTTTTTCAGACAGTGTGACAACACAGACTTGCACAGAGCAAACTTAGATGGGCGAACGCCCGAAACCGGTCGATGACCACAAAATGAAGCAGGCTACCACGGAAAATGTCTCTGATGAATTTTACTTTATTCAGAATCCATTAAAACGATTAATACGGTGTATATATCCATGAACAGTGATTGAAATTTAACTAAACTGGTTATCAAGATGAAAGCCAAATGATATTAATAAAAGAGATTACTAATTAACAGAGTTTTGGTGTTCTCTTACAATTTTAATAAACATTACTGAATGTCACTTGATCCGGTAACAAGTTTGATTTTTATCAACCAATAAATTTACACAAGTTGAACTGCTTTTTTTTCTGACAATATTCTGGTTCATGACTACAAGATAATGACATACGCCTATCCGTTCTAATTACCAGGTGTAACAGAGTTGAAAGAATTTTTTTTTTTCCTGCGAAATTGTATTATAATAATGCACTAATTATCGTACTAAAATCAAAGAATAAAGTTTTACTTTGATTAGTAAACCGAAAGTTTTTTTAAACTCTTGAGATTAAACGTAAACCCAGAGTTGCAACTTTTTTTACCAAGATAGATTTCTGTCTGGGACAATATTGCCGAAATATATTAATAATTTTTTATTTTTTTTTAAACTTTTTATTGTTATTTACCACAGCAATAAGTGCCGTAAGTAAATGGGTGTGAATAACTATAAAACACAAGAGAGGAGAAACTACCCAGTGGTAGTCCTCCTAATAAACATTATTAATGTTCGTTATCTTCTGTGAGAAACGCCATGGCCATTGACGTTTCAGGCGTCGGGGAGATACGGACAAGAAGCTTAAGATGAGTGGATAAGGATATATAACGTGTTTTGATAACTTCTTGTTGGAAGGGTATGTCTAAGTCTGCGTGGATTTTTTTCTTGGAGTATAAATTATTAACTTCAATATATTTTTACATTTTCAAAATCATTAAAACATTAATTAACAATAATCAAAATAATGATTGTCAAATTCTAAATCTTTATTAGCCTGAAGATCTATGACTTTTTTGCTAGGTAACATTCTCCGTTAACATAAATTAGAAAACATTCCCTAGTTGGGAAAACACTTAAGTTACCGGGTTGAGATAGCGTCATTGGTTTGATTTAAACGGACGTTTCGCTCATTGTAATATGAGCGTAAATCGGTTTCAACCCGAAAACTAAAGTGTTTTTTTTGCGAATGGCCGCGGAAGCCTAAAGGTTTTCCCAAGAGAAGCCGCGGTACTCTAGTTTTTTACAAAAAAAAAAAGAAGAATAAAAAATTGTTTTCACGTGTTAGACAAAATATTTAGTTGCCTTAACATAAATCTATAGTTATGGTATATATTGATTTGAGACAAAGCAGATTAGTACCTGCCTATGATTCATCGTAGTACAGATAACTGAGCTCACATCAATATACGCCTCACTTAAAAGTACAGACTCAGGTGATGTGCTTTTCTTACACTTTTTCTTGCACGTAATAAGATGAAATATTGTAATTGTGTCAAATTTTCGATATTGACTTTTCACCGGAAATACACGTTTTGAGATTTGGTAAAATGTTTTTTTAGAAAATGGCCTATATACTCGTATGTGTTGTGTTTCTGTGTATGATTGTGAAAAGAATATCTCAAAAACGAAAAGTTGCAGGAAGCTCAAACTTGGTGTTCCGTTTAGGTACTCCCACCGCATCAAACACAAAGATTTCGGGCAATATCCATCTACCGGAAGTGCCATTTACTGAATTTTTTTTTTTTTAGTTTTTGTGATTTTCTCAAAAATAGCTCAAAAAACGATTTTCTATTAATATTTCTCCTGGAAAATTTATCTGATGGTACATTTGGGGGAGAAGGTGGGGTTACGGTTTCCTCTAAGGTAATATTTCAGTTATTACACAATTCTAACACCTAAATAATAATAATTAGAATTAAATATGTTGTCGAAATCACGAGAATGAATCAACTAGAATACAAAGAGATACAGCTTTTATTTGAAACTTTTCCCCAGGAAAATTCATTTAAGGGGATTTTGGGAGGAGGTGTGGAGGTGTGGAGGTGGCGGGATGGTTGGTGGTGGAGGTATTATTTTAATTGCTAGTTCAACAATGTGCTATACAATTCTGTCAATTAAATAATATTAATTAGAATTAAATAAGTTGCCATAATTCCCAGTTTGAAGAAAATCGGTTGACCGGAAGTGCGACTTTACTGAATAGGTTTTCAGTTTTATGTGATTTCCTCCATAAAAACGCCGACGGTTTCAAACACTAATAAGAACTGTAAGTGTGAAGAAAGTTTGCCACTTCGCACTAAGAGAAAGTCGTGTGAGTGTTTTGATTAAGATGAACTAGATTTTGATCGAATAGCTATAAGTTGTTGCGTAGATTTCAATCTTTATAGTATTTGGTGTCTCCGCTACCTACATAAAATTAAGGACAATTGATGTAACGAATAGCTACAAACTAGTCTAACGAATAGCCTAAGAAAAGTTTTTTAACGGAAAATTATTAGTTCCTTGAAGAAATTTTTGTAGGTGTTTAACATGAATTCTATTTTGTGCCACTACAAAATGGCAAATTACATTGGATCTTGCATTTCCATCTCTTTTGCTTTCTTTTTCAATAATGGAATGAAAATTCTGAGTTTTTTCTTTATAGCTCTCATTAATTATATAAAACGTAAATAATAGTTAGAAATAACTTTAGTTTTTGCATTTTTTTTTATAAAATTCACAATTCGATAATTTATAAAATACCTACGAAGAGAAAATTAGTAAAAAATTCTAAACTAGTTTTTTCAAAGAAATAATTAGCTATAAATAATTAGCCATTCACAGTGTAGAAGAAAAAATGTGAAATGTAGGCGTGGCCCACAAACAAATTTCTGATTGGCCTAACATACACCTACATTTCACAACTTGTTTTCTACCCTGTGATTGGTTAATTATTTATAGCTACTATTTGAATTTTTTTAATAATTTTCCCTTCATAGGTATTTTATAAATTATCAAATATAAAAAACAAAAATCAAGTTATTTCTAACATAATATTTATTGTTTTATAAAATTAATGTAAGATATACAAAAAAAATTCACAATTTTCATTCCATTGTTGAAAAAGAAAGCAGCAGAGAATTAGGCAGAAATGTGAGATACCGTGAAATCCGCCATTTTGTATATGGCCGTTTATATAAAACAAAATGATGTTAAGCACCCAGAAAAATTTCTCCATGAATTCATAATATTCAGTTGAAAAACTTTGGTTAGCCTGGAGTTTTTAGCTATTGTTTATATTGTACTTAATTTTATGTAGGTGGCGCAGTCAATAAGTTATTATATCCATAAGTCCATATGTTTATATATATATATATATATATATGTGTGTGTGTGTGTGTGTGTGTTATATACGCAATATGCATAAAACATGAGATATAATGATATAACCATGTCTATCAATTATATATTGTTCCCCCCCTTACAAGAAAAATTTCCCAAGTTGTTATTAGTTAATGCATTGTGACATGTTGCATATAAAATTCATCATCTTAAACAAGTTTGTGAGTGTGTGTGTTTGCAATGTATAAAATCATATTCATAGTACATATATGTGATCGATAGATGGCAGTAGATAGAAAATTGTTATTATTTGACAAGAGAGTAAAGTGCCCCTTTTGCACACTGCAGTTCAGGTTTACTCAAGTGAGCGTAACCGAATATGGCAACTGTATGCGGTTTGTAAAAAGACCTACTTTAATATTAGAGTTTTTTTTATTTTTATTAATGTTAAATATATTAAATCTATAAAAATAGGTAAGAGATGTACGGCAACCTCTAAGAGATGTAGTGAATTAAAAAAGAGAAGATTATCTTTGGAAAGATTGTCGAACATAAGGTTAAAGTTAAGCGAAATTATTTTATGTTTTCAAAAATGTGAAATAAATATAACATTTAAGAACCAGTACTTTACTTTTCAATTTATTAGTAAACTTGAAACTAAAATTGTTTCTGCCCTTTACATACTACTTAATTCTGCGTTTTCTGCCTCACTGACAGATATTTCTGTGTGAGAGGTCTATCATCCACCCCATCAAGGAAGGATCTTGGTCCTCATTTTATACTCAATTTACAGACATGCCACACCACTTTCACAACAGACTTTTAACTGTGACATTTGCAGACGACATTGCAATCCTGTCAAAACATACTAACCACTCTACAGCAACTATCATTTGCAAATCAACATCTGCAATTCAACAATGATGCAAAAAATGAAGAATCAACATTAACAGTAAAAAATCGACACGCATGAAATTCACTTTGCGAGGAAAACAGACATAACATTTTCCTAAAGAAACACCGCTATTTGTACATAACTTAGATCGCCGTCTGACATGGAATCCCCACACCAGACTTAAAAGACAGGCACTAGCCGCGGATTCCGACAATTACGTTACTAGTACGACGATTACTGGACGGAAAACATAATGCCAACCTCTACATCGTGATATTACTGTACAAAACAATAATCTGACCATTATGGCTGTACAGTTTCGAAGTTTGGAGATCCGCCAAACCTTCCAACCTATACAGAATACAAGCTGTCCAATCTAAACTTGTATGACACATTACTGACGCACTCTACTATGTCTCAAACCTTACACTACGCACTGATCTCAATATACCGTTCGTGACAGACACAATCACAAACCAGTACAAAAAGTTTCACGAAACACAGTCACAACATAACAAGTCTCTCATATCAAACTTAAGCACTCATTCACTGCCACAAACAAGAAGGCTACAAAGGAAGTGGCCCAAGGATAACCTTGCCAATCGCTAAAGGAACGACCAATTCCAGGAGTATCATCACTGAATGGCTTCTCCATTCAACCCACAGTCGCCAAAAGAAGCGTAGGTCCGCAGTAGCAATTATTGTACCTGCAGATGTTGCTTAATCAAAAAAAAAAAATTACCAATATATTTTAGCTATTTCATACCTTTAAATTTTATTAATCAAAAGATCGAGTGAAGTATAATCGCAGTGCTCACTATCAGTCATCGCAAAATGTAACGGCCATTTGACGTTAAGGCTAACTCCCCTAGAATCACTAGAATGTTTCACTCAAAACTAACAGGCTTGCATATCTGCGCTGCATAGCATTCGAAATATAAACAAAGAATATCGTTGCGTTATGTTTTCAAGAAAAGTTCCAAATATATTCGGGACTGATTATTCAAATTTGCACTTCTTGTTAAGTGATTTTCTACTAATTTGTAATTCTAGCCGAACAGTTATAACAGCTTGATATTATATATAGGTGGTGGCACAGTACCTTTCATTGATATGGCTCTTTACAGATAAACAGTTTCCCCAGAACTCTGAAAAAATCAATTTGTTTAAAAAAAAAAATCTGGTTTGAAACACTCACACAACTTTCTCTTACTGCATTTTACAAAACTGTAATTGAGAAATTTCATAGTTATTATACCAAATTTAATGAAATTAGTCGTTGTTTTTATGGCGAAAATCACAAAACTAAATAAAAAATGTTCTGTTCAGTAAAAACCCACTTCCGGTTAACTAATTTTCTTGAGGCAATGTTTCAAGTAAAAGTGATAAGTATTTATGTGAGTAGATGGTATAGAAATTTAAAGAAAATTGTTGAAGCCGAAATTTTTTTGAAAAAATCACGAAAAACTGAAAAAAAAAACCTTCAGTAAAGGAGCACTTCCGGTAGGTTGTTGGATTGTGCCGGAAATCTTGCCAGATTTGTTTTTTCCTTGTTCGTATTCGGAGGACCACAAAACAGGTTTTCCCGGTGAAAACTCAATTTCAAAAATCTATCTATTAATTTTTCATTTATTATGATGCAAGTTAATTTATCTTAATGAGAAACTAGATTTTGCTCGATAATTTCAAAAATAACTTTGCCTTTAATAGACAGCCTGTTCATGGACACCATAATTGTCGCAAGCGTATATTGTTCGCTTCTGAGTATATAGCATAAATCTAAACTATCGCCAAAAAGAATTATTTTCGCAAGCTCTAGCATTCAAAGAGGGGCTTCACGTCCTTTATTTCAATACTTGAGCAAACAATGCTATTGGTAATGGTGAGGACTTCTAGTATGGGGAAAGTCACTTCATTAGAGATATTGAAGTAAACCCTGCGGGTGTATCCAACCTGACAATATGAACAACACTTGCATTAATACACTAATATACATAGACACTAACACTCACTAATATACATAGACTTGAAGAGTTAATTGATATGACCAACTAGCGTATCCTCAGGGGCAACTATAGCGCACCATCCACTCACTATATCATACATATGGTTCACTCACTTCGCTCATACATAGGTTGTTCACTTTATAGTCATTTAAAGAGATTCGCCAACAAACACTGACACCCAAGGGAGCTACAATTGATCTTTTTAGGTCGCTGTGGGATTGGTCTGTTGTAGCCATTTCCTTCTATGCTTCTAGCACATGTAACTCAAGGACTTGACAACAGCATAGGTACTAAGATATTCTGATTGATCTGTTGAAACCAAGGAATGTCTGTAAATATTTGATGATTAACCAGAATGAATACAAATTAAAAAAAAAAATTAAATAAATACAACTTTTTCTAAAAAATTATAAAAAATAGAAAAGTTATAAGTAATAATGATAAAGATAGGGAAATAGGGGCCAAACAATAACAATTCCTATAAAATAGGGTACTGAAATGTGGCTCAGTGTCGCTATCTGGTGGCAGGATTTAATACTAGACCGGAAGACTTGCAGTAGTGCGCCAACCTCGCACCAGTGAACTGCTGCGCTGTAAACAGTGAGTTCTCAACAGTTTATATCCCAATCATATATTAACTGCTACTAACACCACTTTACGAGTTCGTTATTTTTCGTATTTAAATTTTCGTCTTGATTTTTCGGTGAGTATTTCTGTTTTTTTATTTTTAACAAATAATTGTGTGTTCTGTTTAATGTTATTTAAAATTTAAATTAATTTTTTTTTTATATAAAAAATAAATACATATTAATAAAAATCGAAATTAAGAAAAATGAGAGATATTATATCTCTCAAAATTTATTAAATTTCTTATTAAGGTAATTTTCCTAATAATATAAAGACAGAAACTCAAAATTTATTTTGTTTCCCATTTGTTTTATATAAATGGTTATAATTACTGGTAATAAAAAAAAAAAATCTATAGGATATAATTAAGAGAAAATTGGAAAATTTCCAGTAGTTTGGAAAAATGATTAAACAATTAAAGAAGATTTCTTTTTTTTTTATCTAATCTCATAAATATAAAAATATTAATGTTTTTTTTGCGGAGATTTTAACTCGAAACACTTACGTATAAAACAGAGATTATAGCTTTTTCCGTAATTTCCCTCAAAGGTTTATTGTTAATTTATCTTTCTTTTTTCCAAATTGATATTTATTGATGGGTATTAAGAAATAGATACAAATCAAAATTCGAAAATAGTTCTTTTACATCTGTTAGTTCCTTAATTTAAGATACGCCACAATCTTGTAATTTGAGGACGGAACTTCTGGGAAGATCTATTACTATTATTATTATTATTAATTATTTCAAAAAATGTTGTATTCTAACTTTATTTTTTTGGTTAAATCAAGTATGTAAAATTCAAGAAATTACCTGTAACATTTTCTGAACACAGTTTTTCATAGTAGAAATTTTTTTATTTTTATTTTTGATTATTTCAATATAATATCGTACTGATAGCTATTTTGGATTTTTTTTTTATCTTTTGATTTTGGAACTACATGTTTTGCGTCTTTACAAATTTGATAATTATATTATTATTCTTATTTAATTAGAATTGTATGTTTATCATTAGTGTTTTTCTATTTGAACCGTACAAAAATTGCACAGAAACTAAAATTTGGAGATTAGTGTAGATTAAATTTTCGTTTGGATTCAACACGAAAATTATGACCAAAATAAGATTACGGAAAGTTATTTTTTTTATTTTCCTATTTCCTTCATAGTTTTTCCAGTTTTCTTCAAAATTTTTTCCTTCTTTTTGTTTTTCTAAATTTGGGAAATCTGGTTTTCATTCGCTAAAAATCTATTTTTCCAGGATAATTTTTCAATCAAAAATGGAAAGTTTAAGTGCAGTAGCATTCCAAGTATAAAGAAAATGTTGGAATATTTTCGTGAAAAGTTCAAAAAAATAAACTCAGTAAATCTATTCTATCAAGTCGAATTTACGCTTCACTTTTTTATTTTTCCAACCTCGGAGTTTTCGAATTCTTTTTATGTATCTTAGGCGGTGGAACCAAGTATTGGGCTGAAGTGGTACTTTAGACGCTTAATTGTTTGCAGCTCTCCCAGGAGTTTCTACAAATCAATTTTGCCTTAAAAAGCTTATCAAAAGAGGCAGTTATATCTGCAATTAAGACGTCAAGTTTAAAGAAAATCGTTGGTAGCCATTTTTGAGAAAAGCTCGATAAATTTTAGAAAAAAGTCACACTTGCGTTGATGGATTTCTATCGAAGTCCAATTATCATGAATTCAAGCATAGATGTTTTCGTGCTGTTATTCGTAACTTGATAAATGGAATATCAAGTTCCAGCTTCCGGCGATTTTTTTCTTTTTTGGTTTTGGAGTTTGGTTTCAAATATGGGGAGAATATATTTTGCACACATACAAATTATTCACAGAAAATATTTTTTATCGCAGTCACAAAACTTGTATTTCCGGTGAAATCTCACTCGAATAAATGTGCCGCGATCACAAAAACTTCCTCTTACTAGAGAGTGAGAAAAAAGTAAAATTTTTTAAATTTTTTTATTATTATTATTTATCGATATTTACTCAGCCACTCAGTAGTGAAACTCCGATTTACTCAACAAGTAGATCACGAGGCCACTGACGGTTTAGTCTTCGTGTAGAATTTATAGGGTTTGTGAGGGATGCAAGTTCACGGACAAGAGGATTGGCATGAGAGGATAAACTGTTGTGAAATTTGTTGTAACGGAATAAGATTTCTTGACGGACGTATGGTATGTTTAAATCTGTATGGACTGTATGGCTGGAGACAAAGAAAGGAGCTGAAACGATTTTGCGGAGGATTTTGGATTGGAGAGTTTGGATACGATTATAATTAGATCGTTTGGTTGAACACCATAGTTCTGCGCCGTAAATCCAAATAGTTTGATAGTAAGTGTTAGGTTAGATCGTTTGTCAAATAATCGCATCAGCATTTTGTAACATTGAAGTAGTGCCTGTCGTTTGAGTCTGGTATGTGGATGCCAGGTGAGGTGTCGGTCCAAGTATAGTCCTAAATAGCGAAATTTTAGTACTAAGGGTAAGGCGACATTGTCTAAATAAACTGGATCCATAGTGAGTAAAGTAAAAATTAAAATAAATTTTGATATCTCCTTGTGTTTTGCTATAATAATATTTATATTCAGTCCCATAATTGCTATGCCTATCCCGAAAAAATATCGGTTGACTGTTATTTTTTTTATTTTTGTTTCACCCAGCTCGACGCGATTTTCTTGATATCAACACCTACGAGTTTCTTTAGATTTGGTTTATTAACTACACATATAAAAACCTATTCCTGTTGTTTCAAGTCCCCATTGCACCGCCGAGAAATCTGATTTTAGAGGGATACTGGGGGAGCTGTTATTGGTCATCTTACCTCTAAATTCTATTTTATGATAGCGTACAAATTTTCTCAGTTATAAAGTACTAATGATAACTAAAATTTAATTAAAAAAATCGTACTTTAAAGAGAAAGTGGTAGAGTGAGACGACAAGAATGATCGATCTTAAAATTTTTAGATTTGTTTCATTTTAATTTTTTTTATTTCATGTATTTGTGAAAATTTTGTCATGTTTTGTGTATCAGGACGCTTGTGTACATATCTTAAATTTTTTCACGACTTAAAGAATATCTCTTTTTTTTTCCTTTGAACGTTATCTCTTAATCTAAAAAAGACATCAACTTCTTACTTAAGAAAACTGAGGTCTTTTTTCCTTTGCACAACTCTTCACTTTCAACCTTTCTTTAATTTTCTATGAAATGAAAAAAAAAAACTATTTACACATTTAATTTCCTGTAAAATTGTTATCTGTTTACCACTTCATCTGCAACAAAAGAGGGGAAAAGGAGTGTAAAGAAATGGGACAAGGTTCCCTCTCGCACTCTCTCTCTCTCTCTATCTCTCTGTTAAAACATCTTTTGCTCTCTATTTAAGATACAAAGTAGGTACTGGTGTGCAGGGCATGTTTGTGCGTGTGTGTGTGTGAGAGAGAGAGAGAGAGTGTGTGAGAGAGGGTATAAATGGAAGGCTTAAGTCATTTGTGTATAGTGCAAGGCGCCCAAGCGGTATGTACGTGCATAAGGCTGACAGTGGATAAGACCTGAAGTGAATGACACTAACAGCGCCTTAAAGTATTCTCTGTGTTGAACTGTTTATACAAAGTATTTAGCATATCAAAGTGTCCATATGTGTGTGTGTGTGTGTGTGTGTGTGTGTTTTGCGGTGCTGTGTTAGGACAGTCCTTGCTATATCTTCTGCTGCTGCTTAGTGAGCTGGTGCCGCCTCCAACCCTCCAGTTCCAACAACCCTCACTACACACCCTCCACCAGACGTCTTTCCAAGTCTGTGTATGTCCTATCCAACACTCTATATGTATTAAATTTCCTGCACTATGACTAGATCGTAGCAAGGGTATTCTTCCTATTCCTTTATTCCTTGCCTGTAAGTGTGTGTGTGTGTGTTCGATGTCTTCCAAGGTGGAATAGGTGGTGGTAAATAAATCCACTATTCCATATGCTAATAGACGGCTAATTTACAGATCCAAAGTTATTCGATACTCGTTAAGAATGCTTTTTATCAAAAACCTCCCGAGCCCCTTTATCATCGCCTTTGTATTTTGTTCGGTTATAAACAAACGTCTGCTTCGAAATATTCACAGAATCTTCTCTTAGTTTAACTGACACATTTAATTTTTTAAATTTAGCATTTTGCTAAGCTTCACGATCCTCTAGCAGAACTTGTAAATACTGTTTAAAAATTAAACCTTAACTCCCTCCCGTCTTCAT